>JBBPUA010000974.1:0-10711 GCA_038094355.1 Afroboletus lepidellus | reverse complement strand
ACTAGTTGTAATTATAATTTGCAAAGCCAATAGAGCCCCATCTCACCCAGAAATGACAATGAAAAACCACTCAAATCTATCCAGGGGATTTGGTCATCGCAATCTGCTAAGTAATCAGATGTTATTGTGTCATTTGATGCTCATGCATGTGCTCTGTAGATCCAATTGATCCCAAAGGCTGTCAAATGACGACATTGGTAAGTTTCAATGGTCCTCTCAATTAAAATACTTACTGGACGGACTTCCTCTTTGATTGGCATTCCAGAACTGTACTTAATGCCACCCATCATCAACGAAACATTTCCTCATCTCTGAAACCCACAGTGCACCTCTCCATCAAATGGGAAATGCACTCAGTATAACCTTTGATATCCAACAACTTCAGGAAGTACATAAGTAAGCCACCTTTCCATGTTTCACAGATACTGAACATAGAATCACAGGCAGAAAGCACAAAGTATAGAGAGATTAAATGGAAAGCCAACACCGCTGTACATCAACTGTCCTTCTTGATGATTGATCATTAATGTACATCCCTTAGCATGCTATGGGTTTGAATGTCAGCATTCTGGAGCCCTCTGTTTTACTGGGCTCCAAAAATAATATACAGGTATATTATAGGTGTACTGCACATGCAGTACAGAACTAACGAAAGTCCATAGTGTCTGAGTGAGCACGTCACACATGCCAACACTTCCGGCAAGCACTGGCTCACATTTTCTGATGGAAGTTCCTCCAACAAACAGAAAGGGGTGCTTGACTGTATTGAAGCACTACCATTGGAGCGGGCCTTCTGTAATGATCTTATATCAGTCCTGAAACACAAGCAAGAAAACAACCTACTCAAAAGTTCCTCCATAAAACGATGTCTTCTAGCCTATTCACTCTTGGAAATTGCTCCCTCCTGACCACAGACTATTCTTCCTCCCTCTGCATCCCAGTCCTGGTCTAGTGATCACATCTTGGTCTTGAAATGCAAGATAGATGCTGACTTACCTACATAGCAGTCCTCCACCTAAACAACATCTTGTGAGGTATGCACTCTCTGAGATTGCTGCAGTTCAGCAAAACCTCAATTGGAAGCCAGCAGATAGCACTTCAAAGAAGCATTTGTGCCTTCCAACTTCATTCATGAGTATAACTCTCCAGTCAGCGCCAATCATCTTGCTCATGTACAGGGTTAGGTTTGGACGTCAATTCTGGTTCTCCCCACTAAACTCATTGACCTCATTATTACTTGCCTCAATATCGACGATCTGAAAAGTTGTAGTCAAGTCTCTGTTTTATTTAGAGATATCACAGGCCCGCAATTTCTCATTGCTATCAACTTTGAGCCTAGCGGGTTTTGGCTTTGTGTACAGGAGAACCAAAGTGAAGGCCTTCTGGTTTGGAGGTGCCTCAAGTCATTTCTGCCTCCGCTTAATATCTTCCTCAGTGCCAACACTAATGCCAACCTTCATGCTCTTGACGTCTTTATACGTACTCTGGATACTATTGAGGATCTCTCCATATTCCTGTCATGTGGCGATGATTTCCTCTCAACATCTATGATTGCAACCACCCTCCAGAACATCACATTATCAGGATGTTGCCATATATCCTTTTTTCACTGTTCCAGGGCACCCAATCACCTCATTAGATTCCCAATGCTCCTGGATTCCCCCTCCCCCAAACCCTCTCGAAACCTTCTGGGTCGATACACATATCACGTTCTTGTGGGATATCATTCCTTTCACGATTAGCATACTTCGACATTCACTGCTTAGAAACCTGTCCCTTCAAAACACAGGTCTTAGTAGCGCTTCATGGACCAAGTTACTATCTTTGGTCTTCCTCCCTCACTTGACCCACCTTGAGCTAGACTACGAGTCTTCTCTCAAAACTCTATTACAGTTCCTGCAATGTCATCCTTCCCTTGAGCAACTCAATCTATCTACATTCTGCAACATGATGTATAGACACATTCCATCATATCCATCTATTCAACTTCCCCACCTGGACTACAACTCTGGTCCACCAAGGTTTATCTTGGTGCTCGTGACCCACCTTCATAATCCTGGAGTTGTGTGAACACTCAAACTATTACTTACCGAAGCACCTGAAGCATTCCAAATCATTTCCCAGTTGCTTGACGCCACTCAGTACTTTGAAAACCTGACCACCCTCAAGCTTGCTTGCACTTCAGTTTTCAAAAAGTGTTACTGATGTATCATTCAAGATTCCTGATGTTGAAAGACATGTCTGTTGCATTACCTGTTACGCTTGGTCCAGGTAGGAACGAGCGTAGCCTCGAGAAGGTCGAATGTAGGGTCAAGGGTTTGGTCAGGCGGGTCATCCGCTGACTTGGTTTGGGGTTCAAGCATGTAGGGACTTCCTAACGCAAGGTTAAGGCGTCAAGGGGTTGAGCACACCATTGAGTGGTGCGAGACTTTTCAAGGGGGATTAGACAGAGGTCGTATTCGAGGAGGTCTAACTTAAAGTTACAAGTGAGGACGGGTGTCCTTATATACATATGAGAGAGAATGTTATGGAACACGAGAGAACAATGGTTGACTAAGCATAGAACATTGGAGAATGAGATGGAAGGGAAATGCTGATGAAGCAAGTGGAATGTGAAGGAATACAATGGAAGGATGAGTCAGCATGAAAAGAAATAATGTCCAAGACAAGGATTGAACCTCGAGCGTAGTGTACAGTGGCAGGTTAGTCTGCAAGTGGGAAGACAAGGAGAAAAGGATAGGGGAAGGAAGAAAACATAACATTACCCCCTTACTACATTTGAACTCCATGAAAACATTTATAGACCAGAGAAAGAGGGCCCTGGGGAACCGGTGATGTTGGCGTATGCTTCCACATTCCATTGATCATCGCCGGGGGAAGGTGAACGACGGTCAGCGGTGGGAGGAGGAACTGGGAGAGGAGGGTTTGGGCAGCATTGAGGGGGATTTCCTCCAGTTGAAATGTGGGCAGTTCAGTGACGGCGATGGCGTGAAGAGGGAGAGGAAGGGCCAGGGACGACTGGGGAGGGAGGAGAAGGTTGGGCGCGATGATGGACCTCAGGGAATGAGGCAGAGGAAGAGGATGACTGAATGATACGGGGGCGATAGTTTGGGTACTCCCGTTGGTAATGCCCAGGAAGATCTCTGAGACAGAATGGGCATTCATAGTCGTAACAGTCTTTCTTCTCATGCCCGAGGCAGTGGCATTGGTGGCATGTCTGTTGGAAGCGGAAGTGAAGACGGGAGAGGGGAGCGGTGCCGTTGTTGCTGGTCCACCAGATGCGTGCCTGGTCTTCGAATCCAGGGGTATTGAATGGCCACCGGATATTGTATCCTGGGGGAAGCTGGTCGGTAGGGGCTGCCCTCAGTTCTCGGGCATAGCGATCTACTTCGTTGAGGAATTCGCCCATTTCCAGGTTAAATCCAATGCCAGCCAGTGAGTCTGCTGTTTCTCGTCGGACCTGACCTATAATGAATGCGATAAAAGAAATTGTTGGGTCCTCTCGGGTGAGGAGGGCAGTGCAGGCAGCATTGAGTCTGGAGATTTGGAGTAAGGCTTGATGAAGGTAGTACAGGGGGGAGTCCAAGTCGAGATGGGCGGAGATGATCATTGCAAGGTGGGGGTCATAAGAACGGTCCCAGAGGCGTTCGAGATATCAGACGTCTGCTATGCCAGGTGATTCGTGGAGTTGTTGTGTGTAGATAGGGAGTGTGATGGAAGTGATACCAATGGCAGTGGTGGTGGAAGTTGTTAATTCGTCCAGCTGGACGGTGGAATTGATGTCTACGTGGGCGGTAGAGGTTTGTGAAGTGGAATGGGCGGCCATGGAAGGAGCATGCACAGCAGCAGCAGCGACTTCCTGGACGGGTATAGCGGATGTGGTCCAGCCAGGGGTGGCTTAAATGGAAGAGGATTCTTCGACGATGGGTGCGAAGTCAATGGACATATTGTTGGGAGAGAGACGTGGGTGGTGGTGGTCGTTTTTGGTTCAAGAGGGATGGCGATGGAATGCCTTTGGGTGGAGCTTTTTATATTCGGCAAGGGCATCCTTGGCGTGTTTCAAGTTTCGCTCGGCAACCTGCGAGTCTTCTTCTGGGGCATAGCCTTTCCATCAGATCAAGAACATGCGGGCCGTTGGGATTCCACGATGGCATAATATCTTATCTATTTCGTATTCTTCTTCCCCTTCTATTAAGTCAGGTGGTGGAGTGGAGAAATTTGAGCCGTGGATGGTGTTTTCGCGATAGGGCAATAGGAGGAAGGCGTGGAACATGGGATGGATCTTCCATGTCTTCGGGAGGTGGAGTTGGTAGGTGATTGAAGATAGAACCTTGGTGATGATGAATGGTCCTTCTCTTTTTGGTACGAACTTCAGGTTGGCAATAGAGCGGTGGAGATTCTTGGCTTCAAGCCAGACTTTATCTCCTCGGTTGAATGGGGTGAAGGTTCGTTTTGACCGTTGGGCCATGACTTGTTGGGCAAGTTCGTGAGTGGCTAGCGCTTCACTTCAAGCGGTGGAAAGGTCCTTGAGGCGTGTCTCAACGGTGGGAATATGGGTGTCGGAAATAACCAACGGAAGGGCACGGGGTTCATATCCCATCATGAGATAGAATGGGGATTTGTTGGTGATGGAGTGGGTGTGGTGATTGTGGGTGAATTCAGTGTGGGAGATCTTTTCAGACCATGAGGTAGGGTTATTTCCGCAGAAGATACGGAGGTATGTATGTTTCGACTTCTTGGTTAACTCGTTTGGTTTCCCCATCAGTCTGTGGGTGGTAGGTGGTGAAGAGGGAGAGGTCGTAGTTTAGGAGGCGTCCTAGTTCATGGGCGAAGGTGGAAGCAAATTGGGGTCCTCTGTCGGAGATGATTTTTGAAAAAAGTCCGAAGCGAAGGTAAACTTTGTGGAAAAAGAGCGACGCAATGCCTTCAGCAGTGATGGTTTTCTCTGTGGGACAAAGAATCACCCCCTTACTAAGCCCATGGTCGACCACGACCAAAAGGGTATCGAAGCTGGAAGAAGGAGGGAGGTCTGTGATGAGGTCGCATGAGAGTTGTTCGAATGGGCGGGAGGTGGAGGAGGTGATAGGAAGAAGGGGTGGCGTGGTAGGGTGTGTGTTGGCTTTGTTCTGCTGGCAGACAGAGCAGCCAGCAACATAGGACTGGACGTAGTGGGCAAGGCCGGGCCACCAGAATTCAGTGGCAACGAGTTGGTGGGTTTTAAGGTAGCTGGGGTGGCCGGCGGTCTCGTGATCATGGCATCACTGTAGGATGGAGCAGCGGAGGGAGTCGTCAGGTGGGACATAGACATGTCCTTTGTAAGTAAGGATGCCGTTGGAGTACTGCCAATCGGCGAGGTGGAAACAAAAGGCAGAGGGAATTTCGTCATTGAGGGCCTGGAGATGTTGGAGGACGAGAAGGTCATCTTTGGAATGAGAGGAGATGTGGTGAGCGAGGGTGGTGTCAATGACATTGACAAAAAGGGACAGGGGAAGGAGAGTAGCTCCTTGGTTATCTGCACTGTCTTTGGGGAGGAGATCAGGGCGGCAAGAGAGAGCATCCGGGCCAGCCAGAAGGCAACCGGGGACATGGATC
This sequence comes from Afroboletus lepidellus, assembly GCA_038094355.1. Classification (NCBI taxonomy): domain Eukaryota; kingdom Fungi; phylum Basidiomycota; class Agaricomycetes; order Boletales; family Boletaceae; genus Afroboletus; species Afroboletus lepidellus. The sequence continues at coordinate 5,119 of JBBPUA010000974.1, read as the reverse complement.
ATTTTCAGGTCGAAGTCAGAAATGTCGAGGAGCCAGCGGGCTTGGCGACAGTTGAGGTATTGGGGTTTGTGGAAGTAGGTGAGGTTTTTGTGGTCAGTAAAGACCTGGATGGGGAAGGGAGAGCTGTGAAGGTAGTGGCGCCATGACTTGAGGGCGCAGATGATGGCGAGGAGTTCGCAGTCATAGATATCATACTTTCGTTCAGCAGGGGAGAACGATTGAGAGAGGTAGGAGCAGGGGTGCCAGTCTCTGTTGACATCAGTCTGGAGGAGGACAGCGCCTGAGGCAAAAGCAGAGGCGTCGGTGGCGATGGCGAATGGTTTGGCGGTGTTGGGGAGTTGGAGGACTGGTTTGGCAAGGAAGAGTTCTTTAAGATGGTCAAAAGACTTCTGGCACGCGGTAGTCCAGGACCAGGGGAGGTTTTTCTTGGTTAGATCGATGAGTGGGCAGGCGACTGAGTGTTACGCTTGGTCCAGGTAGGAATGAGCGTAGTCTCGAGATGGTTGAACATAGGGTCAAGGGTTCGGTCAGACGGGTCGTCCGCTGACTTGGTTCGGAGGTTCGAGCGTATAGGGACTTTCTAATGCAAGGTCAAGGCGTTCAAGGAGTCGAGCACACCGTGAAGTAGTGTGAGACTGTTCAGGAGGTTTCAAGGGGGTTAGACAAGGATTGGATTCGAGGAGGTCTAACTTAAGGTTACAGGTGAGGACGGATGTCCTTATATACGTATAAGAAAGAATGTCATGGAACACAGAAGAACAATTGTTGACTAAGCATAGAACGTCAGAGAATGGGATGGAAGGAAATGCTGATGAAGCAAGTGGAAAGTGAAGGAACTCGATGGAAGGATAGTCAGCATGAAAGGAAAGAATGTCCGAGACAAGGGTTGAACCTCAGGCGTAGTGTACAGCGACAGGTTAGACCGTAAATAGGACAGAACGAAGAGAAAATGAGAAAATGAGAGAAAACGTAACAGACGATTGTTGGAATCAGACATTGCCTTCGGACGAAACAGAGGCGTCAAACCCTCTCTGTTTGGCTGCTTCATCTATTTGCACGGATTCTGCAGGTCTCCAATCAGCATCAATGTCTTTGCAGCCACCTGTTGTGGTGATCACCGATCACACATCTCTCCCTGTGGCCTTTTCTTTTACATGCAATAAGTGGACCTGGCTTCTCTACACCAGAGCCGATTCCCTCCAGTGGTCCAAATCGAAGACAGCTCTCTGACGATGAGCCCGATGCTTGTAATGTGAAATGTTTACAACTAGAACCTCTCCCACTGCTTCATTCATGGTATTCGAATACCACACCATCTTCTTTCCCTACAACCAAAGGATAGAATGGGGCCTTTGACCATTATGCACATACCCGGCAACAATCAATTATAATTTGTACCTCATGTTTTTTTTTTTCATTCTGATGCACTTGTTTGACCCATTTTATTTGCCTACTGGACACAGAGTTGTTGTTTGCTGCAGTCTTTGACATTCATTATGTAGGCCTTGGTGTGTTGTTTGAGTAATAATGTGCACTGTTCCGAATACAAGTTCTAGCCTATATGGACACTCTCTGCCTCCCAGTTTCCCTCTCCATCATGCCTCCCAAGCAGAAGATTGTATATGATGATGAATCAGATGGCGATGATAATAGCCTCACTGACAACTCCTCAAAACATCCAAGGATGCCACTGTTGCCTGATAAAATTTCTCTGCTTCTCACCCTCGCTCATTCACAATGACATTCAGAATCCCAAGTTTGACAATCTTTGCACCATGGCAGAGGGACTGGTGGCTGGGTCACTCAGTTGCAGCACTTTGAGCAAACACAAATTGCTACTGGGCCAAGGTCTAGGTTAAAACATTTAAAACACCTTGCTGACCTCAATGCTGTGACCGAGGGCCAAGAGATAAATCCTATGGCACCCATGATCCCAACATCTGAGCCTCCATAGAATCTGCCACCACACCCTCAACCTCGACTCAAAAAACCATATGGTGTGCAAGTCATTGGGCAGTTGCCTGCCAGTGCACCCACCATCCAACCATCATTTAACTTGGCAGCTCCTGGTCAACAGTTTGGCTTCAGGCTACCAAATACCAACCACAAAGATCATTCGTCCAGAGCTAGCTCCATCTTTTCTGGTGGTCCCCTTGATCCTTCTACCCCTGCAATGTCTCCTGCACCTTCTGTCTGCTCTTCTATTTGAAGCGGTTAGGAAAACCTCTCGCATGGACGTTCTTCCCACCTCAAGTTACTGGCCTTCGCCTCCCAATCTGGTGTCAAGGCTCCTACCCAGACATCTTGTGTACCAACACCGGTCGCTGATGCCAATTTTTGTCTACTGTCTCAAGTCCAGCCCCTCCATTGCCAGGACCATGATTGGGACCACCCTCCACCTTCACAGGATCTCAACGCTGTAGCCATGTTGTCACCCCCATTACGTCCCATGGGCTTGCATTGCACTGGATCATTTTATCTGTTACCTCAACAGATCGACCAGCAGCACACTCTCCTTGCTGGTGTGTCTAATGGTCTTGATGCGGCAAACAACATTGAAATCAATGAGATAGCACCAAGTGAGGATGACCACATCGCAGAAGCAGCACTATGAAATGATCAGGATGAAGATTCTCAATTCCAAGGTATGCTTTCATCATCATGAAGGCATATTATTCATATGTGCACACTAGCCTTTCATGCCTCTACATCTATGGGAGTTTCATCACGCTCTAACAGTATGTTATCTATACCCCGCCTCCTACTGCTTATGGATCCGCATGAAGGTGCTGAAGACATCAACACCACGAGTTACCCACAACACAGTGCTCAACACTTCCCCAAGGATTCAAACTCAGTCACCACCAGGAGTTGGGAACCCCCCACTTCAACATCCAATGCTGTGACAGACGACGATCAACTCCAGGGTACATTCTCATTGCTGTAGCAACATATTACTGACATGCAGATCCCCAGCTATTCGGGCATCCAGGTTCACGGATCGGTCTGCTCCTGTCCTTTCTGGTAGGTTGTTTCCATTTCACTGTCCCTTGCTCACAAACCCACACAAAGGAGGTGAAGACAATGTAATGGTACATTGCCAATGTCACCATGTTCCGTTCTTCTCAAGCAACTCAGAAGGGAATCAGCATGTCTCTGCCTTTACATCTGATGCTGCAAATCACAGGCAGACCACACCAGATGAGTCTAGCCCAGATATGTTCTCATTGCTATCATAGCATATTATTAACATGGCAACCCCAGTTATTCGTGCATCTGTGTTGGCAGAGACAGCTTAGCCAGCTTTCTCCTTTTCTGGCGGTATGTTGATTGTATCTCATTACTCCTTGCTCACGAATCTGTGCAAAGAAACGGAAGGTGATGTAATCCCACATGGCCAACATAATTACGAATCATTCCTCTCGAACAATTCTGAAAGGACTCAGCAACTCCCTACCCCAAGGTCTGAAGCTGTGAATCATAGGCTAGGGACTGCACCAGATAGATCTCACTTGCATAAGTTCTTATTGCTATTTAGATACACGATTGACATCTGCATCCACAGCTGTTCATGCGTCCACGTCTGAGCCAGCCCCATCCCATTCTGGAGGTAAGTTTTTTGCATGGAGCTAGTATCTTTCACAGATCCTCATAAAGAAGCTGAAGACATCGTAATGGCACACCACCGATGTAACCATGCACCACGCCTCCCCAGCAATTCAGAACTGGCCGCTATCAGAAATCAGCAGTCTCAGACTGTGAATAACGTGCCAGCGACTGCACCATAGGAACCACCAGGACAATATGAGGCTGGCCTGTAGCCACCCCAAACTAGCATGCAAGTAGAGACTGGCAAGCCTGCATCTCAAGCTGCTGGTGTGATCTCTCAAGCTGCTAGTGGTCCTGTGACCGAGGGTGCTGATGGGTCTCAGCTTCATTTCTATGAACCAGCTGTTCATGACATCATTGAATGGGCGAAGCAGTTCTTCCACTATGATGTAGCATCCATTAACCCATTCCCACCACGACCTCAGTTCAACAAGCACGCACTGGAATATGTTGAAGAATCCACTCTGGAAAGGCGTGCACTCTCATTGAACATTCCTGACGGTAACCAGCTATGGATTCATTGGATATTATAACTGACAATATTTGCAGGCTGGTGGCCAAGATATAGTAGTGATATTTGCAAACTGGTGAGCTTACATTAACTCCAACAGTGTCCATTAATTTATCTCGACAGCTCTGAGACAATCTCGGAAACTGGTGTTCTGCACTAAGAAAAAGGGTGCGCATCCACACACTGCAACGCTACCAGTGGGACCGAGCAAACTGGCGGGAGGTTAACAAGCAAATTGCAAGCCAACTTTTGGATGATGGACTGTTTCTGCGGGACAGCATGGACATTGAGGTATGAGGTTGTACATTCTGGTCGGGCACTGATCTGGAATATCTGCAGGGGAGCACTAACAATTTTGCACACTCCACGCTATTGAGTCTCATCTTAGATTTTTTTACAGCAGTGACAAGTCTGTCGGACAACTATTCCTTGAAGTCTTTGAGAAGGAAGTTCCAAGAGTTGCAATTGCAATTGCTGCCACTGTGGATAACATGGCATTCTTAATTGCACAGTCTCAATCAACATACTGACTAAATAACTATAGCTCAAGGTCGTACTTGATGAAGTTGTTCTCTCACAAGGTGATGTCAGTTTCCATGTTGCAACGTACATGCCAGTTTACCTGGAATTACTGGGACTAATGAAGAAGTGTGATACATCACTGATACATGCAGAGAAGACAAAGGCCCTGCACTGTAAATGGGTGCAGATCGGGTGGTATGATTGTTTTTATTCTTCTTCTGATGTTCACTGAATGTGATGAAGTGGCAGTGCATCACAGAGAATCTCCACGGTCACAAAACCTGGTGGATTTAATGTTGTACTCAACTGATTCTGGTGTTTTTGTTTGTATTGATTGTTGTAGTGCAGATGATGATTATGAAATATATTTCATGCTGGGAACCATTGGGTGATTGAGTGCTAGATGGGACTGTTGGCAGGCTATCCTATCCTATGACAGTGGAACTAAATAACTTCCTGACAAACTCTCCATTGAAG
>JBBPUA010000973.1:0-10714 GCA_038094355.1 Afroboletus lepidellus | reverse complement strand
GATCCCATTGAGCTCACCGACTCAGAGGGGCCTGCACATGGTCTGAAGCACAAGCTGGGGCCATGCATGTGGTGTGAGAAAAGGGGGTTCCACTGCAAACCTCTGAAGGCTGGGTCGAAGAACACATTGTGCCTTCAGTACATCCAAATGCATATCACATGTTGAAGGGGTAACAAGGACGATGAAGAAGATATGGGACCCTCAGAACAGCCAAGGAAGTGTCGGAGGGTGATGATGGACCGGGTGGAGGTTCTGGTATCAAAGAATAGAGAGAGGACCTTCAAGGTGGCTATTCTCAAAGCACTCTGGGAAATGGTGGAGTTGCTTGGGGTGATTGTACAGGGTTGGAGGTGAGATTAAGAAGATCAAGGAGGATTGAATGGAGTTGTGCAACTGGAGAAGGCAGATCACCAGCGAGGGCATTCAGACAGAGGAAGTGGCATCAGAGGAGGTGGAGGTACAAGCGGAGGTGGAGGAGAGCGAGGAATCGGAGTCAGAGGAGGGTGATGACGATGTGGACGGAGAAGTGGAGGCAGAGGAGTGAATGGAGGTAGGGATAGACAGACCCAATGTATATAGAAATGTTTAGATTTCTTGATGTAACAATGGGTTTGATGGGGTGGGAGTGTGATGCATGAATGACATTGGAGTTGATCAGAACACATTTGGAGAGATTGGACGGAGCCTGGGATGAGCTTTGAGGCACTTCCGAGTCGATGAGGTAAATGAAGTGACAGGTTGAGGGAATACCTAAAGAGGCTTAACCTGATGATCAACTTCATTTTGGTATACCATAAGGTTGGACCACATGGGAAAGTAACTTGAAACCATAGCACGGATGGAGATTCGGATACAGAATGGCGGAGTATTCAGGGAAGTAACCAGGTAATGAGCAGAGTCGGTGGTGTACCAGTGGAGGTGTCAGAATTGTGAATAGAGATGACAAGATGCCAAGGGCAATCTTCACAGTATGCTCAGTCAGGTGTAAGTGTCGGAGGATATGATGAAAGAAGCAGAAGGATGGAGGTTCTCCTCAGATATCAGAGATTGTGTCTGGTGCTCAACAGAGCTACACAGTGGATCAGGTGATTCTAGAAGGAAGAGTAGAGGTGCCAAGATCGGAGATAGTGAAAGGAGGGCGAGCAGAGGCTATGAAATCTGGGAGGAGAGTGTTTGACCAGTTGTCCCAATAAGGTCTGGAGGTGTCAGAGTATGATAGGGGATGAATGTCAGAGGACCCAGGAACAACTACAAAGGTCAGGAGGGAGATTGGAGCATTGGATGATGTGGTCAGAGGTTGCATGATAAGTCAGCTAGATTCCAAGCACGAGTGCAATGAGAACAAGACAGCCTGAGATGCCTGCATACAAGGAACCAGGGGTCCTAGAAGGGGTGCAAATGCTAGAGGACATTAGAGATAATGACCAGCGATGTATAGACTAGCAGATACCAGAGTACTCAACAACCAGAGTGAACTAAAGTTGGCTCAAGGCACCATACTAGGTCGGGGAACGGAAGGCGTCTTGAGTACAGAGACCAGGGAGAGTGCACAGGAGGTCTGGGACAGATGTAGCAGAGTATTCTGGGGAATGTTGGGGACCTATATGAGGTCGTAGAGGGACTCAAAGGATGGAATGTGCAGAGGTAGCGATGGGAGTGGTGTTGGGGCAAGGCGGAGATAGATCATGAGATGTCCAGGTATATACAAGTGGTCTTGAGATGGTTGAGGTAGATGCTCACAGGGACTGCATGAGCTAAGACCAGCTGCAGAGAACAAATCAGATCAGATAAGGTGAGCGGAGGCTGTATCCCCCTTTTAAGCAACAATACCAAAAGTTGCACAAGCACTGTAAACATCTCAAGCATTCCTAGGATCAACAGGCAGATGTGCCAGGAGGCAGAAGAGTCTGACAAGCAATGAGAAGAAGTGAGAGGCAAGGAAAAGGGAGGAAGAGAGCAGGAATGAGGGTCTGAGAGGTCAAAGGCAGATATCAGTGGTATCAGAGATGGCAGAGCAGAGGCAAAGGAGTTGTTGGAGAGTCCGCAACATGGATGGATCAGACTCTGAGCATTATAATATGGAGGAATGCAGAGCACCAGAGATGAATCCAGGAGGCTGGAAACAACCATTATCAAGGAAAGATGGCACACAGCAGCCAGAGCATCCACAAGGGAAAGGGAAGGTCTGAAGAGGACCCAGGAAAGGATTCCTGTGAAAGATGAAAGGATATTCAGGAGTGAGAACGCTCAAACTGAATAGAGTTGGAAGAGGATCAAGAGAGCATGGAGGTGTCAGAGAGGGTACTCTGGACAGGCAGAGTTCAAGGAGGCAAAAAGGACTGGTTGAGGTGACACAATGCAGAAGTGAGGCATCAGCCATACCATTCTGAAGCTGAGAAAAGGGAGAAGAAGAGGGAATATGCTCTAAGAGAGATAGTCCAGAGAAGAACACAGAAGAGTGAAGACTCATTCCAGGTTTGGAGGACTGTGGGAAAGGATGGAGAAAGAACTCCAAGATATGGGAGTCCAGATGGCAACTGAGGGGTGCCAAAGGTTGGAGGCAATGTAAGTGCACAGAGCAAGTGTGGGCCATGGAGCATGAAGACGTTGACCTAGATAAAAAAGAAAAGGACTCCAAGAGTCCAGATGCCAAGCTGGAAAGTTGAGGAGATGTGGAGGAGACCCAAAAGCTCTAGAGGGAAGGTCCGAGAGTGTGGAAGCAGAGCAGAGGAACTCCGGAGGGAGTTCAAAGTTGGCAGTGAGGAGACCAGAGGTCGAGGAATGTCCAGTGGAAAAACAGGAAGCTAGGATGGAGAAGAATAAGAGATCAACTGGAGTGACCAATGGAACAGGGAGTGATCCTGAGGAACTGGATGCCAAGCCAGAAATGCAAGGAGGTATAGGAGATAGAAAATCAGGCAGATTGCAAGAGCAGAGATCCTACCAGAGATGGCTTGGAGGTCCTCAAATGAGCTGAGGATGCTGAAACACGAAACCATCTGAGAGATCCAAAGGAGTGGTTGAAGCTAATCCAAGCTGGAGAGCAAGGACTAGGAGGAACAGAATGAGTCGAGTCAACAATCATGAGGTGAGGAAAAAGTCCAGAATGAGAATGCCTAATGAAGAAGTGTTGGAGGTTTGGAGTGTCATGGAAATGACTCCAGAGGGACAAGACTCAGGGAGGATAAGGAGCGACAGAAAGAATACACCTAATAAGGAAGACAATCCTAGTTATTAACAGAGGTCTTGAAAGGTGACCAGGGGTAAACTGGGGGTCCAGAGGCACTCCAGGGAGGAACTACCAGAATGTGTAAAGGCTAGAAAAAAGAGTTGATCCTAGGTGATTCAAGGAGAGGTAGTGATCTTGGCTTGTTGAAGTGCTAAGGTCAGGGTTAGAGATGTGCAAAAGCACAGGACAGAAGTCCAAAGATATGGAGTTAGGAAGAGGTGACTCTGGTATAACTCAAGAGAGAGCTATGAAACAGACCTGGAGTGCCTTAAGGATGACAGTCAGGAGGATGTGCAGGGCGCAGGGCTGAAGTTGAGGGAATCAGGGATAAGGAAAGGAGATCGAGGTTGTGCACCAGGTGGATCTATGATGGAGACCAATGAAGGAGGCATAGGAGTTCGGAGTTGAGGTAAGAGATCCCAGAGGTGAGACGAAGGAAAGCTTGGAGTGCACAGCAGCTCAACAAGCAAAGAAGGAAGGGTTGGGTAGGAGGTAACTATCCACCTATATGCTAGTAGGTGCAGTGCTATTCGCAAGGTGATGGTAAGGTGTAGTCCTGAGAATCTCTAGGTGATTTTGGAGGAGGTGGTCCAGAGGTTGGCTGACTAGGCCGGAGGAAGTCTGGGTTCATCCAAAAATGGAGCAAGGAAGTCCAGAGATCATGAGGGTTATACAAAGGGGTTGGCATTCTGGTCTGTAAACATTGGAGAAGGTGCTTGCTCAATCCTGACTGCTCAACAGAGCATATGTGGGGAGCTAAAGCAGTTCTGATCATGGACAAAATGAGGATTCCAACGAGGTGGTATAAATACCCAGAGGTGATTTCGCCAGAGGTGAAGAGTTGTGTGGAAAGATTCAGAGCTTCTAACCAAACACAGTTGAAGAGTCCAGGGGTAAGTCCGGAGGGTATCCACAGATCATACTTGATGAACAAGGATAGGTGATACTCATGCCAGAGAGGCAGCAGAGAGTCCATGGCTGAAATGCCAGGGTGTCGCAGGTGTCAAGCATAGAATGCAAGACACAAGGACAGAAGCAGTGTTGAGGAAATCATAAGGGGTTGGATACAAGAGAAGTCGGGGATGGTGAGTAAGGAATGGAATACATTTGGAGATGACTTGTGAAAAAGCCTTGAACCAGGAATGCGGCTAGAACAGAGTCCAAAATCATAGGAGACAGAGTATGTGAAACAACACATAGGATGTGGCGAAGTCTCAGCAAGGTGACAAAGAGGCCTATGGGAGATGCCAAGGTTCTGAATGGGCAAACAGGAATGTAAGCAGGTGTTCAAACAAGCAGAACAAGCAAGGACAAGAAACTAGCAAGAGTGAGTTTGAATATACTGTTAAAACCAGGCTTCTCGCTCAGAGGTCATATGTCATCTCCAGGCTCCCCTGATCCAAGTCTGGGTAGGCAAAATGAGTTCTGGTGTAACTCTGGTTGGAGTTCATATGGTCCTCTATAGAGGTGTTGTTGGATGTTGAGATGGAGTTGGGTCGGGGTGGGTGAGGACTTTGATGCAGGACTTATGTGTTGCACCCTTGCCTAGTCCCTCGGGGTAGTCCTCTTTCAGACAGAGTGTGAAGGTAGCAAGTCTGTCCATGGACAGTCCTGGGATGGAACAATAGACGTGACAGAGAAGAAAGAAGTCCAAAGGACTTGTTGAGTGTGACAACAGATAGTACTTGGAGTCAGAGCAGGAGTGACGGACAGAGCAGACGTGGAGACAAGAAGTTTAAGTCGATATTCGAACTAGGGATTACAGGAGGTAACTACGGATTTATATATGAAGTGTAATCTAGAGTTCGGAACAGAAGGAAACTGGATGACAAAGAGTATGTTGGAGGTGGAATGGAGTGGGCATAGGTACAAGGAATGGAGCATAGGATTGACTACAGATTACTAAGGTAAGCAAAGAACAAGGAAGCATAGGTTTCAGAGAATGGAGAGCATATAAGAATGGAAATGAAGATAACCAATAGCTGAATTGAGACCAAGCCAATCAGAGATGGCATGGCGGAGGGTGGATGTCCAATGTGAGAAAGTCTGATGGGGTTAATGTTAACTTGAATGTAGTTGAAGGATGTTCGACATGACATGGAGGGAGCAGAGAAGGATCGGAGGTGACATGATAGTCAAAGTGGGGTCAGAAATGATTGAAGGGATGATGGTCAGATGGGATATGACATAACATTTGAAAATACAGTGTATTTACTATTCTGAAACAACCCAAAATCCAACTAGGGATCAGGCAGCACTTAAACCAAGAAGGAAGGGGAGTGACTGAGGTGGAACACTCAAAGGCTTTGGGGAAAAAATGTTAAATCCAGGTTTCTCACCTGGAGGTCATATGTCATCTCTGGGCTCCCCTGATCCAAGTCCAGGTAGGGAAAATGAGTTTCGGTGTAACTCCGGTCAGAGTTCACATGGTCCTCTACAGAGACATTATTGGAGTGTTGGGATGGAGTTGGGTTGAAGTGGGTGAGGACTTTGGCACAGGACTTATGTATGTGTTACACCCTTGCCTAGTCCCTTGGGGTAGTCCTCAATTTGGACAGAGGACGGAGGTAGCAAGTCTGGACAGTCTTGGGACAACAGACATAGCAAAGAAGAACAAAGTCCAAAGGACTTGTTGAGTGAGTGACAATGGATGGTACTTGAAGTGGAAGTGGGAGTGTTGGATGGGGCAGACATAGGAACGAGAAGTTTATGTTGATATTCGAACTGAGGAGATACAATGCAATTGTAACTACTTAAATACAGATGTGTGCATCGGATGTCTGAATATAGAATACAAGGAAGCAGAGACAGAGGTTGGAGGAAAGCATATTCTGAGCATAGGAATTACTATGAATTATTAAGGCATAAGTGAAGAACAAGAGAGCATAGGAATTGGAGAATAGAGAGCATACAGAATATGAAAACAGAGATAACTGATAGCTGGATTGAGATCAAGCCAATTGGAGAAGACATGGCAGAGGACGAATGTTTGATGTCAGAAAGTCTGAAGGGGGTTAACTTGAATATGGTCGGAGGTGGTCGGACATGATATGGAAGATACAGAAAATGATCAGAGTTGACATTGTAGTTGAAGGGAGGTCAGAGGGAGGTCGAAGAGAAGGTGGATCAAATAGGATATGACAGAAAATCTCAAAGTGAACTAGACTGGAGGACATCCAGCCCAGCTACCCCAGGTATATGTATATACTAAATGATAGCATATGTACATATTTGGGATCTACCCTAATGTGTCCATACAGCCTAATGGCTGTAATGCAGTAATAAAATGAAACATGAGTGAAACATATGTTTCATGCATGGCATGGAGATGAAACAGAAAGGAAGCATAGAAGCACATAGCCCTGGGCTGTGTGGGAATGGAAGAGAAGCATGATCGAAACATGTTTCACCAGTGAAACAAGTAATGGAGGTGAAGCATGTGAGAGATGTGAAACATGGAAGAGTGAAGTGATGAAACATAGAAGTGTTAGCCCTTGAGGCAGTGCTGATGAAGATAAGACATAGATTGAGAGATGCCACTGGCAATCTCTGAGATTAGATAAGATACATATAAAGAGATAAGATAATATACATGTAAAGAGATAAGATAAGATGAAAAGGTAAAAAAGAATTGTACAAGTCCATTGTATAGGGGCATCTGGGTTAGACCTGTAACACCTTCAATTTTTTTACATTCACAATTGACTCTAGTGACTATTCTCTTGTTGGTGAGGCATATAACATTACATTATTTTTAGTAATGGAAAGGAGGTTGTAGAGGATTATTGAATGAAAAATCTCAAAAATGAGTGCAACACAAAGTGACTAGCTGGGCTTGGTTTCTAAACAGATGTTCTAGGTCTTTGAGATCTAAAATGCCAAGCATCAATGAAGTTATACTCACAAAAAAGAAAAAACACAAATTGTAGTTTTACAATTACAACTATAATCATCACCATTGCAGGTGTTCCAGAAGATATTTGACTCTTCTGAGAGTATCTAACATCTTTGCTTCATATCTTATTTCTTCACCAATTACCTCTGTTAATGTTATGGTTTTTGCTCTCTTTTCATCATTTCTCTTCTTACAATGCCAACCTTGATGAATGTGGAAAGGAGCCCCTTGTTTCTTATTGCTCAGCAGGACATCTGTCAGCTAATTGCTTCCAGTAATTTCCTCTTATGCCATTTCTTTCTTCTATGCACTCCAGGTATACTATTTTTCTTTTGCCTTTGTTGTTCTTTCTCTGCCTTTATCGTTACTATGGATAGCCTCTCCTCTAGGTACTTCTCTCATAGTACCTACATGTCCCTTTACATCATCATTCCATCCCATTCCTTAACCTTTGATAGTCTCACAGGTAAGGAAGTATTTATATCCTCACTACCCACACTTGTACTTCACACTTGTTCTGTGCAATCTAATGTATTACTTGTGTCCTGTCCCCAAGGTCCCTTCCTTGTTGACTGGTATAATCTTTGAACCTTGTTCTCAACCCCTATGTTGTGTCAATCATTCCTTGGAATATTGTGTCTCTTTGTGAGTACCACCTCCCCAAGTGGATAGTTCACACAATTTAATGCAAGCAAGAATGTTTGTGTAATAGTTAACTATAATGTATGCTGCCAGAATCCTATGTATATACATAATGGATATCAGTACTAGGTCTGGAAGAAATAAGAGATATTAGATAGATTCTAGAAATAATTTCTCTTTGTTTTTCTCATAATTTTGTTTAAAACTCAAGCAATTTGATCCAAACAAGTATGAAATAGACATGCATTGTTATATCTATGTGATTTCAATGCTCATGATAAACTGGTATCCTTTGAGCAATTTGGCTTGAAGTGTTGCTTGGTGGTTCACCCTATGTATTTTCTAAGCAGCAGCATCACTCTCTGCAAACATGATCTATTTTCTTAGTGCCATTGCAAGGTCTTCAGAGCTGTGTGGACACCACATCTCACTGATACATCATTTAGCCTGGCTCTGACATAGGATTGTTCCAGATTTATCACATCAATGCAGAGATGGTGTGCTATGGCACCCTAGCTCAAGCTATTGTTAAATAGCATAATATTGTACATGCTTTCTTTGCATATTTGATAAAGGTTGAGTCTGACTTCCAACATGATAATAATATGCAGTAAAGTGATAAAAAAAATCTTGAAGTCTTATGGACCTTGCACAATGCAAACTTCAATCCAGGTCAAACTTTCACACCATATCTGAGCTTACTATTATATGATATGAAAGCTATGCATATGACAAGTGATGCATAAACATTGCAACATCCTTGTTGCAGGATAGCAACTTTTGTCTTAGTGACTGGCATGCTAACACATTGGGATATTCAATATTTTAAGTTTCTTTAAATATATCTTAGAATAGAATTAGATTATTAAATATTATAATGGTTTGTTCTGAGGATACTGATATATAATATGAATTTCTAAGTGGTCACTTAATATTTCTGAAAAGTAATGCTTTTTTGAAGCTTATTCATACCTGAAAAGATTTACTATAATAATAAATTCTTTGGATGTCAAAAGATCCTTGACAAATTTATCTTTTCTGGCAGATTCTAAGTGCATGAAAAATATTATATATTGAAAAGTCTGATAATTCTATTATATAAGCTTTACTTTTTAAATTTTATATAATATATAATTTTGATTAGCTTTCCAATGAATTAGAAAATATTATATTCTCTTAATCAGATAGGTTGTAGAGACAACAACTAAGCAATGAGCAGACTCTTAGTGGCCAACCATAGGACTTTAAGGATCTACAATCATAAAGATCCATAACTGCTGAGACTATGGTTGTGTCATAAACTATCCATTGATTCTACATACAGAGAGTAATTCTATACAGAGTAAATAAGGCAAATCCTCCATACATTTCTAATCCTGGAAGTGCATGTAAATGACTAGGATCAATATGATCAGATCCAATCATTCATCTTAATCAACCTCAAGACTACAACATGTTTACTACTGACAAATGTCAGGCTGATGTCAGTTTCTGCCTTCTTTAAAGTGTGTGTAAGGGCTTATATCTTATACCTCAAGATGTAGTGTCTGCTGTTCTACTAACAGGCTTATGATGTGCATGATGGGCTATGATGTTAAGTATATGCAACTAAAGTGCATTAACCAATCAATGCAAAGTACATCTTGCAACTTGACTCAATGATCAATGATAACAGTTAGACCAATGTCCTAACTGATTGTTACAATATATAGGAATGTCTTTCTTGTCAGCTTGAAGGGCTAACTTCCAACAAGTGGAATAGTGGCCAGATTTTAACAGAGTTAGTTGTTCTCTGCATCAGGAAGCCTATTTTATCTGTAACTCTGTAGGCTGGTATATTACCAAGATAGTATGACACTTAAACCGAGTGTCAGTGACATTTCAAGATAAATGATTTGAGTTCCATTGGTCCTCCTGATGATATCCTATTGTGTGTACTACAACAGTGATGGCTTAACACTGAGGGTTATAGGCTTAAGGATAGCTAGTCCTTAAGGGTAAAGTGATAGAAAGAATTGACCTAATGAAACAATCAGTCCATCTAAGGACAAATCACTTACCAACTAGGGTGAGGTAGTGAAAAAGACTTAGGAGAACTAGGAAGGTATTCCCTAGTGGTATAGAAGACCAAACTCCAAGAGGTCAATTCTGAGAGGATGCCCCAGTGCTGACCCTCGGATATATATACTCAAAGGTTTATATGTACATGTTATAGTACACTACTAATACAGAATTCCTCCAGCCAATGGTACAAAGTTCTCCTATCTGGACTGTGTGGCTGCTTTGAGTTATAGTCAATAGCATTATCCTCTCTTATCTAGGCTGTGTCAGGACCTCAATGGTGGAAGAGACTCTTATCTGGGCAGTATGCCTCATGGAGAACATATGCATCAGTATAGCCATAGGATCAATAGCATTAATAGCTTGTATCACCACTGAGGCTATATATCTCAATATAGAAAGTGCTCTGTAGAGGGATGTTTGTGAGGGTTTGTAACCATGGGAATGTTGTAAGGTCAGGCATGGGAAAGTGCATATGAAGCATATATCAATGAAGAAGGTAAGTGTTAAGTCTGGGTCCTCTGGATCAAATCCGATGAGGTCTGGAGTTGGACGGATAGAAGAGCTGAGGGTGAGATAGACTGATAAGTCCAGAGTCAGAGATGAAGGGGCAAGAAACCTTGATGCAGGACTTATGTGTCATGTTCTTGTACTTTGCTGGTCCTCAGAGTTGGATGTTAGAGTGAGTGCAGAGGCTTGAGTCAGAGAGGATACAAAGGAAACTAAGTCGATATTCAAACTGTGGTCTAAGTACAGTGGAAGATACAGTATTTATACTATGAGGAGAACAAGAGAAACTAAATGGAGTTACTGTACTGTGAATGATGAAGATGGAGACAGAAGAAAGAAAGCCAGAGCTGTACACTGGAAAGTCTAAGGCCAGAGCT
>JBBPUA010000972.1:0-10718 GCA_038094355.1 Afroboletus lepidellus | reverse complement strand
GGGGGGGGGGGGGGGGGGGGGGCGGGGGGGGCGGGGGAGGGGGGCGGGGGGGTCGCGGGGAGGGGCCATGGGGTGCACTCGCCAGACGGGGCTTAAAAGCGCGCACGACGTCGGCGGGGGATCCGTCTCGACGTCGCCAACAACGAGCCCATCACGATCTGTTCCTCGGATCGAACCCCATCACGTGCACGTTTGACATTCGCGGCAGACTACACAGATACATTAAATTCTATCCTACAGGTTCGACGCGTTCGTGATCGGCCAAGTACTGCCCACCGCTCAGCACCAGCACGCACACAGACACGACCACTCACTAGTCATTCGCAGCAGCCCGCTTGTACCCGTACCCCTCGATGAACTTGTCCAAGGCCTGGGGCCCACGCGAGCCATATGCATAGGGCAACGGCGTCGGCGGCGGTGCACCACCCCGGCCCTCGATCCAATGCAGGATCGGTGTGAAGATCTGTCCCGCTCAGTCAGCCCCCTCCCACGTACCCTGCGGTCACGCCCACCTTCCATGCCACGTCCAGCTCGTCGTCTCTCACAAAGTTGGAGTGATCCCCTTTGAGCGCATCCAGTATCAGTGCCTCGTACGCCTCGGGGATCTTCGTGTCCGTAAACCGTCTCTTGTAGGTCAGGTCCATCTCCGTCGGAATCGCCCGGAACGAGTACCCCGGCGTTTTCGTGTTCAACTTGAGATACACCGCTTCCGAAGGCTGGATCCGCACCACCAGCTCGTTTCGCGAGATGTCTGCAAAGATCCCCTGCGTCACATCTTTGAACTGCACACGAACCTCCACCTTGGCCTCGTTGAGTGCTGCATGTCCACGTCCAGTCACCCATCAATCATGCCCTTGCTCATCGCTCACCTTTGCCCGCCTTCAGGATGAACGGCACCCCGTCCCATCTAGGGTTCTTGATCCACAGCACCGTCGCCGCAAACGTGGGGCACACGGAATTCTTTGGCACCGTGTCGTCGTCCAGGTATCCAGGCTTCCCGTTCGCTGCCACATACTGCCCCAAAAGCGTGTCCGCTCGCTCGATCGGAGAGATCGCGCGAAGCACCTTGACCTGTCGCGCACGTGAGAACGGCGTGATATGACGTGCGTTCCGCGCCATACCTTTTCGTCCCGGATATCCTCTGCGCTGAACGACACAGGCCGCTCCATTGTCAAGATGCTCAGCACCTGCAACAAATCTAGACACACACGTGCATCAGTATTTCCCACTCTATTTTGCAGTACTCACGATTCTGCAAAATGTCTCGAATGATACCGAATTCGTCAAAGTAACCGCCACGACCTTCAGTCCCAAATGGCTCCTTGAACGTGATCTGCACATTGGAAATCGAATTTCTGTCCCAGGCAGCATTCATAGCGACGTTCCCAAACCGTAACACAAGCAAGTTTTTGACCATCTCCTTGCCCAAGTAGTGGTCAATTCGATAAGTCTCGTCCTCCGTCCACGATCCTTTGAGCGCGCCGAGAAGCTTCCGACATGACTCGAGGTCTTTGCCAAAGGGTTTCTCGACGATGATGCGGTTGATGCCCCTCGCGGAGTAGCATTTGTCCTTGAGGTTTTTTGCGACGGGGATGAAGACGGAAGGCGGAAGTGCGAGGTAGAACACACGGTTGACGTCCCGGGTCACATAGGCACTTTCGATCCCTTCGAGATGGTTCGTCAAGTTGGCGAACGACTCGGTGTCCTCGTAGCCACCGGAAACATAGGTCGAAAGCTTTTTGAACTCGTCGAGCTTGGCCGCAACCGTGGGATCGTCTTCGGGGACCTTGATGTAGGAAGTGATGCGTTTCTGATACTCCTCTGCGTCCATTTTTGTGCGGGCGTAGCCGACGATGTGGACGCCTTTGGGAAGGTAGCCACTCCGATAGAGACCGAACAGGGCAGGGTATGTCTGGAACGCATGTGAGGAAGGTATGGGACAAGAGACGGGCGAAACGGGGGACCTTCTTCTTGGCCAAGTCGCCAGAAGCGCCAAAGACTGGCGAGATATGGCGGATCAGCGGGGGAGGATAAGGCTGAGACAGGGGCACGGACCGACGATGACAGTGTTGTCTCTGAGTGCGTCGCCGCTGGTTTCCATGGACGGGATTGTCCCGGAGCGGGCTCGGTGAGACTGTAGCGACATGATTGCAAGGGGAAGACGTGGCCAGGTGGGGGGATTTATGGCTGATGCGACGTGAGAGGTATGAGTAATGATGCGATCGATGCTCCGTCCCAAATCAGGTCCAGCTCGGCCCGCGCCTTGCCGCGTCCCCCATGTCCGACCCGGCCATACAGCACTTTCAGGACCTCGTCTCCCCCGCCCACGCCAGTGCCGACCCCACCGCCGTGCACATACGCGCCAGCGCCCTCCTCGCCCGTCTCAAGGCCCTCAACAGAAACGCCAATGCCGCCACCCGCTCCCACAAGCAGGCCACCGCCGACGCTAGGCAGGACATGGATCAGACCCATCTCGGTCTCCAGAACCTCCTCTACGAAAAACGCCACCTCGAACGCGAGATTGACAAGTGTCGCCAGTTTGCGTACGCTCCCCCTGCGCGTTCGCGCGCTCGCACTGACCTCGCCCAGGTCCATTTACCAGGACATTCCCCTGCACGCCCTCCCAGAGTTCCAGGAACTCGCCCCGCCGGAGGCTCGGACCCCGGACGTCCTTGACAACCCGCATCAACTGATGCTCAACCGTCTCAGCTTTGAGCTCGCAGAACGACAGAGGTATTGTCCCTTGCCGACCACTTCGCGTGAATCGGCCTCATCCCTCGTCAGACTCGATCTTCGACGCAAGGAGCTCTCCATCCAAAAGGAAGAGCTTCTCAAGCAGAGCAAGGTCAAGCTCGCGACCGTGGAAAGCGTCAAGCTACAGATAGATACATTGATGAAGGTGACGCCTGTCTTTCCCCATTGTCTCTATTCACACCCACCACCCCTGGTCTTCTCAGGCTGCGGCAGACATTCAGAAAAAAGTCGACGAGCTGGTCCCACCGTTAGCCCCGTCGCCTGCTGCCACGACCCCGGCCCCCATCTAGCCGGGCGTGTCGCCATCCTCGCCGCCGTCAGAACGCCAAGCAAATTCGGCTGTGTTTGCCTCACACCAAGGCACATGTTCCTGTCAAGTCAACGAGGCAGGTTCCACTTGTCAAAAGTTTCCTAGATAACAGTACAACGGCGCGATAGATTCCGAGTGTATGTAATGGCACAGCTATTAAAAAGAGTGGAGATAAATTGCATCCAAGGAGAGAGGGCGGAAGGGTAAGGTATCCTCCTGAACATTCAGAGAATCGCAACAGAATGCTTCTTGAGGAGCGATAGCAGAGCTCACAGGATTAGGGATGGGAGTCGAAGTGGCGTGTTTCAGTGATATGAATGCTGGGTGCCAGCCGGACAGTTACCATCAGGATCCTTCCTCACTGATGCTGCCAACGTCACTCATCTCCTCATCTTCGTCTTCCTTGCCCTTTTCTGTGGCATCGATCGCATCCTTGGTTGCGAACCGCTGTACATATTCTACGCGACAGGCCGCCTTGAGTACAAGTAAGATCGGTGCAACTTGCTTACCTTTGACTTTGGCTTCGTATTCCTTCGGGTGTCGCATCATAAGTGCCGCCGCCTCTCCGTTTAGGGGGTCATTGGGATTTGGATAGCGGAGGAGCTGCGGCAAGAATACTTCAAAGATATTGATCATATCTACCACGGTTCGTTCATGTCGTACGTGGCAGAAAAAAAAGCACACGCACCGAACATGGGGGACCAAGTCTGATTGATAACGTCCAGACATACCGAGCCACTCCTTCACGCCGCGTCGATCAGCATCCGACCGCCGCTGTCGACGGTAGTCACTTACAGCTCATCGATATTGGGGTGGAAGATCTTGTTCATGAACCCGATGCTGGGAGACTTGTATGGATAATCGGCTTGCAGCTCGACGTGTATCTTCCATATTCCACCCGCGAACGGAGCTGCGAATCGTGAGTATAGGCAAGACCCGCTAGAGTATGGAGCGACACACTTTCTGGAGGTCCGTGAAAGCGAACATAGAACTCGCGCATGTTATCATTTACGAGGGTGACCTCGTAATCGGACATCAGTCTGCAGGAAACTACAGTGAGATGCAAGAACGGCTGGGGGGGAACGGACACTTGCAACTTCATAACATCTGTTTCGATGCGGCGCTTCGTCGAGTGTTTCGGAAGGCATGTTAGTCACATCTGTATACGGATGAACAGGCGCACTCATCATATGGGCTGCGTTGGCTCAAGGGTTCGGGTAGGACGCAAAGCTCACGATTGAATGACGACTACCGGCCAACGGAGATTCCTTATGCAGCACCGGACCGAAGTTTTCCTTTTCCGGTTGGCACTGACCGGTCGACCGTTCATCGGCACGGGCCAGCGCCGCACTATGAAGAAAAAATCCGAGTGCATTCCTTGCCCGAGGATGCGTCGCAAACAAATGTGTACGATAAGATAAGTACAAATTTTGTATCAAGAACAAGAACAGAACAACATTTCGTGACCCAACGCCCTGGATGGGTATTTCGTTTGAGAGTCGGAACGGCGTCGTAATCTTCAACTAGTTACATCAGTAGAACGCCCATTCTTCTGTAACGCAGTATTCATCGTATGGGTTGCACGGATAGTCCTTCCGGTAGCCAGTCTTCGGGCGCCCATAGGCAGCAGCGTTGCGTTCCGCAGCGGGTGCATTGTATGCAGGAGGTGCTCTCCGGCCGCCCGCGCCGACCACGTTGCTCTCCGCAGTCCCACTGCTTGCAGAGAAAAGATGGCGGGGATGAGACAAATCAACATCGATACTAGATTGGTTGTAGGCCCTCATCGCTAAAAGGAGCGCTATTGACAGGCGCTCTCAGTGGACCTAGGGCAACAGAAAACCGAAAAATAGGCGTACCCAGCCAGAATGCACCGAACGCTGCAATCAAGATAAGCTCTTCTTGGTTCCGTGACAGTACTCGGCTGTTCTCGGCGGTACGGTGGTGCTTGACCACGCTATGTTTATTTATCGAGTCTGGTTCGTCGGGAGCATCTCGGTCGAACGCTTACAAGAAAATGAGAGCACCAATGGCGAGAGCTGTCACCGAGGTTTGCGTCAGGTGGACGAACTCTACAATTTGAAAGCGTCAAAATAGGTGTTTTGAGCAGCTCAGGAAATAGAAACTTGCGAATTGACTGTGGCATCATTTTCATGATGAGGTGCCCCATCACCAACGCAAGTATCACTGGTTGTGGTCCGGTGAGCGTGTCATTTTTTGCCATGCCATGCCAGTAGACATACGTTTGATAACATGCCTGAATGGATGCTCGGTGAACAACGCCATATCGTTGGAGGTTGGAGGGAAGTGGATTTAGGATGGGTGGGAAGTTGGAATAGACAATACATAAACCCGAGCCCTTTTTCTGACCTCAGGCCACGAGGCATCCTGATTTATTTACAGTGGCTCGGAAACGTAACACTATGCACAGGCATTGTATAGAGCTTTTGATATCGAGAATATGACATGATGGGACATGTTGTTCATCACAGTAATCTAATCGTCGTGAGATCGGGTGAGTGTCGTAGCGGTGTTGTCAGCGGTAGTATCAATCTAGTGATGCCCTTAGGCAGATATTATCCCAGGGACTTGGGTGATCACGGGGAGAGCACCATTAACGCCCGGTTGGATAACAACTGAATGACCAGGCGTCTGTTGCACATAGTTTCCTCCTGGCACATATGGACCGGGGTAATAACCGTAGGGGCGGTGTGTTGCATCATGTGGGTAGGCTGGCCATTGACCAAACCAGCCCAGTTGGGAAGTATGTTCTCGCCACGCGTAAACGCTACAACGCAACGTCAATCATTGTATATTTGACAACAATGTGATCATACCGGCCAAGGGCGACTGCGCGTGAAGTAAGGCTGATCAGTACCACGAAGAATACCGCGACTGAAGAAAAGTGCCAACTATGATCAGAGCATGATCAAATCAATATTGAGATGCCTACACAACACAAATAAAGACCACGAAAGTGCTTCAATCACTTTCATTTCATAGCAGTAAGTCTCCGCAGACACTGTGATACCATTATTAAGCACGTGGCCGGATTGATTAGAAACTTACTCGTTCCATTCTTCGTGGGGCGTAATTGACCAGCTGACGCATAGCATTGGACATAGCCGATGAGATCACTGTGATGAGTTACTCGATGACCAGCGTCGATGAGGCGACAGGCTTACGCAGACCAGGCACCCATAGCTTTTTAAAATCGAAGTAAGCACTGCATGCAGTCAGGTAGCAAGAATACTCACTTAGCCACAGGACACCAAGAATGAAATGAGCAGTGACCTCAACGACGGGTTGAGCAAACTGCAAACTACACATACATGGCTCAAATGGGGAAGGTGCGACCTGATAAACATACGTACAGAAGGATAAATATAAAGATCGTCGTCGATGGCACGACAAGTGAGAAAATGGTAAAATCATCTAGTGGAATGATTCACTTGAGAGAGAACCAGGATAAAATGGACCCACGATTGATAGTCGGTAAGAAAAGCTGTGCAAAGTTGACTGCTAGTCCGAGCGCAATGCCAGAGAGGCAGAACGCGAATACTGGTCACTGATGTGAATATCTAAAACTGTGACCGTGCACCACACCTACCATAGCCTACGAGCCTCAAATTGGCGAAAAGAACAGTCATGAGGACGGGAATGCTTCAGATGAGTTGTTCGTCTAGGCGGCGGTATGGGAACCTGAGTCGAACACCTGGGAAGGGTTCAAACTGTTTAAGGGCTCGTTACATTTAGGCTGCAGTCGAACCACAACTCGTGGCTCTTCCGTTATGGCGGAGTTTAAAATGGGCATTAGAGAGAAAACGGCAAGTCCGAGGACAGCCTCGGTGTCTACAATTACATCCGGTTCAACGTCTCCAACGCGAACTACAGTACATACATAAATTCTACCAGAGACAGCGTTCAACTATGTTTTGTCTACCGAAAGTCACCGCCGGGGTGACGCATTTCTCTTGTAGTTGTCTACAGTATGTGCCTGAACGGGTGACTTGTGACCACTCGATGCCCAGTTAGGGTAACGCGAGTCGTTCCAATGCGACGTATTTTTCCAGAGCTCAGGATCAGCTTTCTCGCTGGCGTAGGCCCTGCCTCTTGGACGGGTGCTGACAGGCGCTGGAAGTTTGGACATATTCGACCTTGGGCCGAACCAGGGATAAACCGTAACCGGAATGAACCACACGTTGCGGTTCACTCGATAGTAGTGCTTCAAGGCCATTCCAAGGAGAAAAAGAAAAAATCCCCATACTACAACAAGGTCAGTAACAGGTAGAACTAATTGACAAGGCACTTGCCGAGGATGACGTTGAATAACGAGAATGCCTCAAGAACGCGATACTGTGCCTGGTAGGTTTCAGTAGAGACTGGACATGTGGTTAGTACTTGCGTGGTGACAAAGAGACAAGAGAAACATACACCCGGCTACATCGACAATTTCTGAGCCATCAGTTGACGAAAAACACTCGACATCCGCATTTTCCAAGTCAGAGCTAGCGAGAAATCCACCAAGTGCTGGGTCTAACTGAGCACATGATACAGGCAAGGCGTACTGGGGACCTACCAAGCCAAAAAGTGCCCAGTAAACCTAGGCATCCTAGCTCTATTCTAGTGGAAATAGGGTTACGACTGCGAAGAGCGCTGCAGATGAGACTGAAACGAGTCAAGACATACGCTAACTTGGCTCGGATGATCACTCACAGCACGAGCAGGATCAACAGGCTTGCGCTGCAGACGAATATTGCGAATGGGACGAATCGAGCTGAGTGGTCGGTAAGCGATAACAGAACAACAGACAGAAGGAGCATGCGTACTTAAATCTGTGATGACGAGGAGACTCTGGAAGTGACCCGCAATGGCTAGGCATATTATAGTCCAAGCCAAAACCACAGCTGAGAATAAGGGCATTTAATCAGGACAAGTTGGAAGAGTGACGGGTCAGTGCAGATTACCGTAGAGGCATGCTCGAAAAATGTTAAACTTGGAGGGCATCGCTGACCGTGAAAAGATGGATGACAGGGAAAGTGTGGAGAGTCGTTTGCGACGGGACGGCTGGCGTGCCCGCGAGGATTGCTGCCGAGAGGAAGGAATGGGACGAGACGGATGAGATTGAGAGCCCCTGCCTTGCGATGGCCTCATCTTTAAGGTGGATCTATTTGGAGGGACACGCGGTATGAGTGTGTTGGGCACGGCGTGTCGGGCACGAGCAGGAACGAGGAATCAGCGGGGACACGAGTTTTTAGCCGTCGCCCGCTCAAAAGGAGCGCACGGATCTAAATGGAAGCTGTGCTTTTCACGCCAGAAAATTTGAGGCGTTTCATCCTGGCGGGCGTGTATGTGGTCAAAGTTAGCAACTGCCTCGAGGCAAAACATGTGGTCTCCTAACTAGGTAATGCTCTCTCCGCCGGGTCGCCGGGTCTTGCTATTGGCCAACTTCTCGAAAAACTCGTACATTGATATGCCGGGAAGCCTATAAATTCTATTCCATTCTATGGATCGTTGCGCAGCTCACCAATCATCTCGATCAATCCTCCCGGGGCGACTCGTTACTTCCAGCCCGAAGCGTAGATGAAGCTCGCAGGGTTGCGGCACGACGCACTTCAAGTCGGGCTTGTCCCCCGAAAGTATCTTGAAGAATATATATACTTGGAATGACTGAGATCGCACAGTACACCTTCCGTTCCTGTCGGTTAATAGCGATCTTGGAAATGCCCACAAGTTCATTTCGGGCTGATACGAACCTGTTGACTTAAGTACTTACAAGCAGAATCACTCGCCCTTTTAGTATCTCACCGTGTGCACAGTCACCGCCTTGTGCAAACTGCTAGTAGAGACGCAAGATAGAGCCCTCATTCTGGCTCTTTGGGGTATCCGGGATAGGGACGTAGTCGGTTGTCCACGGACCTCCGAAGCAATAGGCGAAATTGCTGAACTTGCGGTTACCTTTTGCGTAGTCTCCTCGATCGTTTGACCTTCCGTAGTGACCAATCCCTGGCATCCAAAGCCTGAACAGTTAAGACGCGGCAGTCTTCAATGTCCCTCTGAGTCGAAGCTAAATGCACCTGAAAAGGATGTGCTCGTTAGACCTCCTGTTCCGCCGTAAGAACTCTTGATCCCTGTCATCAATGGTACCACTAAGATTTAAAGTCATTAGTCGCTCATGCGAGTGCCGCCAGTGTTACCGCGCATCATATTTCTTTCGGCCCCTGAGCTTTCCATATCAAAGATGCAGGTTTATAATGGTGCTCATGTAAAAAGATTTGGTTGGTAATCAGTTTGATGGGTGAGTCTCTTGGTCGCTTCCTCTTTCATGCAAGGATAAGTACCCCAAATTCCCTCGGATGGGACGCCATATTTTGTCTCTATGTTGTTTCGTGGCGCCCAAGTTCGTGCATAATACTAGTTCTCAAAAATGGCGTTCAGCGCGTATGTTTCATGGCCGCGTATCACCTCTTTCGCACCAATCCATCCGTAGATCATTCATGATTACGCTCTCAGCGCTGTTACGCCAGACCGACAAGCGGTAGCACTAGCCGGCCCTCGCACGGTCACAGGTACGGCTTCTTGACACATCGCGGCATCATTATCGTTCGGCCGGTCTGTAGGTGGTACCAAATAGCAGGCTCCTGCATTACCCTTTGGTCAACAAACCACCACCACCACCAAGCCAGCCTCAATTTTCACCAAGCCTTTGGTACTAATCTGCAGTGACAGTCGACGCCATCGAGCTCTGGTCATCCCACGCGTCACTCGGTCTACAACTGGAATCAACAGCAGTCCGCCACGTCGTTGCTCTTTGGTTATCTTGCAATTGGGACTCAGGACAAGTAATCTGATCGATAACTGAGACCTCATCACTCTTTGGGCGGTCTGCTGCCCAAAGTACGCTCAGAACGTCTTTCCTTGGTACCACAACCAGGCCAAGTTCCAATACGACAATTTACAGGTCCTTTCGGATCGTCTTCTCAAACCCAACTTACAGTCTTAGGGGACCTCCTTCTACTGGTCTCAGTGCCCGGTGGTACTGGGACTTTGTTCGGCACGCAAAGAATGCGATAAATTGGCAAGAGAAAGAAAAAAATAAGAAAGACTCACTATTCTTCGCTCTGGATAGTATTGACCTACTCTTTGCGGTTTTGCTTTGGAGTGCCGCACAATTCAACGGCCTACCCGAAAAGATCAGTATAAATGAATTCGGGATCAGCCTTGACGCGATCCGTGTTCATCATCTTCACTCAGTGCCCACATTCAGATTTTCATTCGTGAATACACGAGGGGGCAATATACCTTGCCAATACCCTTATAGACAACATTAATGCTTTGTTCTTGCGCGAGATTTGCTGAGCATCACTGCGAGCACTCAATCTGTGGCTCTCTCTCCAAAAGATCTCAAAGAGAAAACGTATCAAGCAGTGCAAATACGATCGAATTAGAGCCTGCATCATCGACGGATTCAAAAAAAAAACTCGCACCTCAAAATCCATAACTACTTCCTCTGGAGGTTTCTCGTCGGGGTAAGGGAACCTTTCAACAACACTAGCCGGGCCGTGGTGAAAGCTTCAGATTAAAGCAGTTTGTGCGGCAAACCCAGGCAGACTGTTGAATTTGCAGTCGTGATCAGTGCATTTGAATGTTATCGAAC
>JBBPUA010000971.1:0-10751 GCA_038094355.1 Afroboletus lepidellus | reverse complement strand
GACCGATCGCAGGGAGGTGGGGTCGGAGGGGCTGTGAGTAGACTTCGATGGCATCTTCGACCTGTTTTCCAAAAACCCTGAGCTTTTCGAACGGGTCATCCGGGTCTGCAGCTCTGTAGCCCGAGGAGGGTCGCGAGTTGGCAAAGCCGTGTGGGTCTGCATTGTAGCTTGGAGCGACGGGGCGGGCAATGTTGATGCGGGACGTCATGATGCTGGTGTGGTCAGAGCTGACAATGAACGCGCGACGTGGCACTAAAGGCCGTGGGAAATGAAACAAACGTCACATGACCTCGACCTCGGAAACGCGACGAAGTACGAAATGCTTTGCAGTGGTCGGCATGGACACCAGAGACTACCTCTAGTCAGTTTTTACGCTCCCCGGATGAGTCGTAGCTGACTTTAGATGCAGCGCCGTGCTCAACCTGCCAAAAACTGCCTCCCAGACGGACATAAGGGAACGCTACAAATCCCTGTCTGTCATATTCCACCCTGACAAGCAGCAGAACGAACGCACCAAGGACACTGCTGCCACCAAGTTCCTCGAGATACAAAAGGCTTACGAAGGTGAGTGTGACGAGATTTCCGGGTCTCTGTAACCACCCACTTCGTCTTGGCGCGTCCCCTAACTGTCGTTTAAAATAGTGCTGTCAGATCCATTTCTTCGGTGCGTACCCCCCTCTTGCTCCTCCGCGCTGCTGATGCTCCACTGTACAGACAAGTTTATGATCGTCTTGGTAAGCCTGTCTGTGTTCGGCCATCTGCCTTGTTCTTATAACTCCACTGTTCTCGATGCACAGGGCCAGAAGGTCTCAGAGGGAAGTGGCCCGCGGAGCTACGATCAAAAGATAACGAAGAAGTAGGCCCTCAATATTGATACCAAAACCAAGTGGCTCAGCCAACGGGAAATCAGATTAAAGCGGCATTTGATGAATGGGAATTTGATCGCCGCCATGAGACTATTGAACAGCTTCTCCAGCCCAGAGGCTCGGTTACTTGTTCGATCAATGCCTCCTCTCTAATCGCGAGTGGCGATGATTCCCGCGTTCTCGACCGCATACGTGGTGTTGATGTTACCAGTTTCGGAGTCCGTCAGAGCGTTACGGTCAGATCCCATCCGTCGCTACCCAATCTGATTGATCTGATAAACTGCCCATCCATCTCATCCTCTAGAAACGTTTAGGACCCAAAACCACTGTTGCCCTCATTGGTCATTCTCAGACTGGCGTACGGAACATCACACGTACCCTAACAGGAACATTCCAGCATCAGTTTTCCCCGCAAATCGCATTCGAGGTACGTTTCGCACGTTTGCGACGCCCTTGCGCGCATCACTCAATGCATCACAAATGGTTTCTGTTGTAGTTGACAGCTGGAGTTCTGAAACCCCAAATCGTCGCCGCAGCAACGACGTACAACGATAACGACAATGCCATCGTGTTCAGAGCCGGTTTTATTCCCGTTTTATGGCGCACTTTACCCCCGTTTTTTACCATATCCGTCGGTCGCCGATTATTCCGTCACTCCCCAACACAGGGATCGGCGACTTGGACTTTCACGCCAGGGTCGCCTGGCGGTCGTCTTGAGTTGCACGTACATTCGTCGAAACCGTTTGACCTAACGTTACCAGAAGAATACACGACGGCCCCAGACGCCGACGAACCCATGTTTGACAATGGACCGGGGTCAATTACTGGTTTTGGGGCAGGAGTTGGATCTTGGTCCTTTGGCGCCATTCTTAACGGTCTGGAATCATGCTTTACAGTGAATTATTCGGTCTTCCTTCACGAACTGGCCCTTCGCTTGAAAACGGGCGTGGAAATCGGATTACTCGGCGCGGCTTATTCTATCTCGGCAAAGTGGAATGGAAAGAGGAGTGCCTTTTCTACCACAGCAGGAGTAGGTAACTGGGGGGTGTTCGTGAGATTTGAGTAAGCGCGGTCCCATGTTGACGCTGTGTTCACTCAATGTGCCGTCAGATTATCGTATCTCCGGCAGAAATGGACGCTACCGATCGTTCTTTCTCCAGAGAAAAATAACACGTTGGCATTGTATTCTGTCATAATACCCTCTACGGCACTGGCTCTTGGATACCACTTCATACTCAAACCTCGCCGTCACGCACAGCGTGCCAGGTACGTTGACGTTTTACAGAGTTCGGGGGTATTACTGAACTGAGATTCAGGTACTTTGATGATGCCCGAAGGGCGCTGAAAGAGGATAGGTTGGCCGTAATGAGGCAAACTGAGAATACGATTCTCCTTTTGCGAGAGCCTGCGAGAAGGCATACGGATGCTGAAAGGGCGATAGGAGGTAACGCTCACGGCACCTCAATGAAGACTTTTCCCCTATCCTTACTCACCCCCGTTAGGACTAGTCATCTTGGAGGCCACCTACGGGCCGACGGTTGTAAGCAATGAAACCGCAGGTCTCGATATAGACGTGACGATACCTCTTCAAGCGCTGGTGCACAAGAGCCAGCTATATGTGTCCAACAGAGTGCCCAAGGTGACTGTTGGAAATTCGCTTGAAAATTCATATTGTACTCACCGTTGACCCGTAGTCGGGTATACAAGGCTTCTGTGATCCCGCGCCCAAGACTCCTAAGTCGTTACGGGTACGGTACATGTTCCGCGACCAAATGCACTATGCCGAAATTCCAGACCTATTGTCAATCGTCCTTCCATTGCAAGGCAAGATCCGTCCGCTTTTGTTGATCAGCAATATTGACCCCATTTCTTCACAAAAGACCATTTGGTCGTATAGGACACCGGTTCCCCAACTCTGGTTCCCGAATTTCTGGCTCGATATTTCCAATCCAGCTCCACTGCTCATGCCATCTAGTTGGGATGCTCATCTCCACCAGACACTGCACAGGATCCATTACATTTATATTGTATATACAGCCCCCTCATTGCATTACGACAAGATGGCATTGCGCAAGTATAGGGATTCTTTGCGTCCCCCGGTCTGTCACATCGAGGCGGTCGACCTTCAACCTTCGAGCTGTGGCTTATGAAGAACACGTCGAGAGTGCTCTAAGTTGTGTATGTCTCTGCACGCACCTGCTCATTCCACGTCAGACATTAACTATGCGCGCACGAGATCTACACGGGAATTGGATGGTGGCGAAATCAAGCTAGGTCCGCAGTGATGTATGGGTGCAAGGCGTGCATGACATCAAGAAGCATGATGCACCTCGGCTTGAGGCTGAAACGTTCTCCAAGTCTGAAAGACGTCGTCACAAGATGCACAACTGATTCGGGTTTGGCTTCCAGATCATGAATCACCGCGTCGGGTCAGATGTCCTGCCAGTGCATCAGCGATGGTACCCAAGGCGATGTACCTGGGTTCCAACATTGATATGTGCCAACTTTGGACGGACTCGCTCTCACTGTCAAACCCAGCAACTTGAGTAAAGCGATGTGGTCCGAACGAATAGAGATTGGCAAGATGAGCGCATTGTTGCCACGGTCATACGAGAAGCTTTACAGGACGAGTAATCCCCGCTGATGCACCCTGAATTTCAGCTGGTCTGGCAGCTGCTATCGACCGGGAGTGCGCAACGCGACTAGTGTGGACCAAACGGACGTGTGACATGCTCGAAAAATGATGACAGGGGATCATTGACCCTTTTTTTTTCAAGAATGATTGCGCCCAGTGTCAGAGACACACCGTGGGTGGTGAGAAAGCGATGGGCTCGGAGGTGGCCGTATTGCCAGGGCGTTTCGTCGTGGACGGATGTGGTTTAAGTGAGTGATTCAGAACCTATGAAGGTATGAGCTGGCGTGGCAATTGGTTCACGGCAGACGCCGAGGCAGAGGGCACACGTCCACTTGTGGAGTACACCCGGGAGCCGGCATACGAAGCTGGACTGCCACGGAGTCTCGGACATTGAATTGGCACGACGCCATGAAACCTTCGCGGTTCGAGCCCGCGCCCGGGAGGAGAGACGGATGAGTAGGCTAGAGGGGCAGTTTCGAGGTGCTGTGACCAACTTGCCTTGCGAGGACATGGTTTGAATTGAAAGACGGGGTCACATAATTGGACAAGGTCTCAGGGACCACAGCTTCAGCCGGAGAATGCCAGCCGACCGAACGGCGGTGGCATCTCAGTTGGAGGACAGTTCATCTCAGGAAGCGGAAGGCCGCAAGGGGGCAGAGCACCCGGACATGTACGACGTGCAGTCAGACGGGATAATCCGAAGTACGAAAATAGTTGTTCCCGGGTCGAGATTAGATCTGGTCTGCCCTTGGAGTTAGTCATTGTTGGTTGGGTGAGCAGAGCGCTGCGCAGGGGTGATTGGGCGGGTTTGTCAATTCTCAGGGAGAGTGGCGCGGATGTTTGTCGAGGTCGAGTGACCTGGAACAACAGTTGACGCACGCGAAAAACGGCTAGTGGCGTTGGAGCCGCATGTCGACTGGGTTCCACGCATGGCGTGTGTTCTGACAGAGTGGGGAAAGGTGACAGACGGGACTAGGGAGGGCAGATCGTGCGTGCGCGGCCCGCGGGTCGTGAAGATCACCGCCGACCCTGCAGGCGCCCCGCGGCGGGCTGATCGAGGAGGT
Source organism: Afroboletus lepidellus (assembly GCA_038094355.1). Classification (NCBI taxonomy): domain Eukaryota; kingdom Fungi; phylum Basidiomycota; class Agaricomycetes; order Boletales; family Boletaceae; genus Afroboletus; species Afroboletus lepidellus. The sequence goes on along the minus strand of JBBPUA010000971.1, from coordinate 6,186 downwards.
ATCGAGGAGGAGACGAGTGGGAGAGTTTGGGTGGTGGAAACAGATGCCGAGATCGGGTTGGCTGTACGGAATTGATATGGCAAGAGTCAGATTTCCGCTTAGAGGGGACGTACGGTGCACATGGTGGTGACAGGGCAACATCGCCTAGAAGAATTAACGTTGGGGTGAATGGAACGGGACCAAGCTCAAGGTTTGATAGGCAGGCGCTTCCATTGCATTGCCATTTGGACTTTGACTTTGTGGTGCCGCCGATCTCCGTGTGGGCTCAGAGCCCGACGCTGCGCCCGATCAGTCGCCCACAAATCTAAACGTTGAGAAAAAAAAGACGAGCCTGGCATGTGCTAACTCAATTCAAACTTTAAATAATTTCCCGTCTTGGGCGTCCTCCTCTCCACCCCGCCTTACATATAGCCGTCCCCCAAACTGCCCCCTTCCCATCCACCATGCAGCATCCCTCCCTCCAGAACGTGCGCATCCGCTCCACCAGGGATGCCCTCCAGGTCTTCTACGCCGTCGCCCGCAACGTCATCCCCCTCATCACCCGTCGTCTCGACGCAGAGGAGCGCCGCGCCATCGTCCCCGGCAACGTCTACGTCTGGGAGGAGCGCAGCGCCAACTCTGAGGCGACCGGCCTCGGCATGGAGCGATGGTCTGTCTCGCCACCACGCCCCGTCTCGCGCTCACACCCCCTCCAGGACCGACGGCATGGGCTGGGGCCCCAGTCGTGTCCGCGACGTGCGTCCCGGCGCCACACGTCTCCGCCACTTATTTATCCTTGTTTAGGACTTTCTTTTCTACCACCAGAAAGAGTGCGACGTGACCGATGATCCATCCAGCGCCTCTACCCCCTGGGCGCAAATGATTAGGTCAGTCATTATACCGTTTCCTCTACTTCCCCCGTCTCCATTACATTAATCCCGTCACCCGTACAGCATGTATCCCTCCCCTCGATCCCGCGCCACCAGCGATTCCGAACGTCTCATCAAGCAGACCTACAGCGTGCGCGTCTCTTTGCCCGAGGACCGCCCACGAGGCATCTTCAGAAAGTGGCACCTCAGTACGTGTTTCATGGCAATCTCCGCAGTCCCCCGGCCAATCCTCTCCCGATAGCGGCCTACTTTAGCCAGCAAAGACTAGATCGACTTGACACGATCGATAATGTCAAGGGGATCGGTGACGTCCCCGTCCCAGACGGATGGTTCCGTAGTGCACGCAGAGATGGCAAATCCCGCAGAGACGACGATCTCCCAAAGTCGGTCGTGGCAAAGCGCATGTCCCAAGCCCCCATCGAAGCCGCCGTCGCCATGTCGAACCCTGTCCAGCCTTCTTTTTACCACTCCCAAGTCCCCCCACCCATGTACACACAGTTCCCCACGTCTGCCAACGCTTCTCAGCTGGAGCTGTCGGAAGCATCGGGCACCAGGAAGACCGCCTTCTCTTTGCCGTCGTCGACCGAACACCCTCAGTACTCGAGTGGCGTACGTCAAACGACGTACTCGGAACCTAATTTGAACGTTGGTAGGGACCACACTCGCTATCGGGATAGTGTCGCTGCCCATCCGTCCTACAACTGTCCCTCGCCCCCATCGTCGTCGTCGTCCATGCCCGCCACCCCGAGTCCAAGGTTGCAGACCGTTCACTTGGCCGAGCAACTGGTACCCCTCGACTATCTGCAAAACCTCTCGTACCCGAGACGCGACCCCATCGACGAGCAGTTCCTGCAGCGCTTCTCCACGCAGACTCTCACGTCGACCATGCCCAAAAGCGTCACCTTCACTGGGCATCCACATTCGCACTCATTCTCAGGTAGAATGCAGCTCTAGTGTCTTTGCGTCTCTTCGTCCTCAGGGACCCCTGTTGTTTTCTGCATCGCATGCCATACCTTGACCTACTTTGTTGTGCATTCTAGATTGGACCCTCACGTATATAGATTATGGACCCGCACTCTGGAGTTTGCTCTTTTTGTTCTTTTTGCTGGCTTTGTACGCTATCGCAGGGTATTGGAATTTATCGTTTGGGTGCACGTGACGTCCACTAATATGGTTCAAACTCTGAAACCACGTTCGAGTTTCGTCGTTGAGATGTCGTGAAATAAAAAGGTGGGGGCCGGAATGTCGACGACACGTCTCAACCTGCCGCTCGTGCCTCTACTGGTTACCCACAGATCTTGGTCTCCATGACTCACCCGCTTGACACGCAGCGCCCAACCTGAACTTGGCGGTGTTTTATCCGGTAAGTTCCTTCAAACAATTACCGTATCCACCTCGTTTTCAACCAACTACGTAGATATGGCTCCGGAAATGTGTCTTTGCTCATAGAGTCGATGTCAACAGGTACGTTGGTGCCCCAAAAGGCCCTGATTGTTCGTAACTTGCATGTACGATCAGAATGAACTTCCTTTTGGAGAGTATGCGCGACCTCCCTCTGCATGTAGCCAAAGACGAAGCTCCATTCGTCCGCGGACCACCCCAAAGTGTCACCCGGCTCTGTGCTCATCATGGCAAATTACGCCGTCTCGTGTTTGAGAAGGACAGCGCGGGACATCACGTGTACTCGCCGCGGGCGTTGTACGTCCTGGCCGTATGTCCCGCAGGTCGTGGTGGATGCACATGGCGGGAAAGCAGCGCCCTCCATTTCCTCGCGGTGTTCGGTACTTGCCATCTATTGCAGAATGGGTTTATGCGTCCGACCCGTTGCTTCCTCAGGCTGTCAGGGAACTTCCGGCTCCCGACCGTGATCTCCCGCCTCCCCAAATAAATGCCATCTTCGGGGATGACTGTTATCTTCACGTTCACATGTACAGAACATTCCTGTTCACCGCGATGTCGATCTCAGCGCAGGTGGGCGTGAAACGGAGGTGGTCTGTTATGGTATTATGATTCCCTCACCGATCACACCACTAAAGACACCTCATCACCCAACAATTCTAGGCTCGTCCGCTGGTTTCCGAGGGGGCTTTGAAATTACAACCCTCGAGGAGCTTGGCTTGCCCCTTGCTTCAACGAGCCATCAGGGAGGTGAATCAGAAGCATTAAGAAGGCTAGCCGCATTCTGTGAAGGCGCGGAGCGTATCGCTGCTTTCTCGAAGCCAAAGACCAGGCTTGCGCTCTTTGATCCTCCATCCACGGCCCACTTGCTCCAAGAGGTCAAGTCCAGACGCAAACCGGCCTTGAACCACCGGAAATTACAGTCACCCTACATGAAATTCGGTGGACTTGGGCCACGCGAACGCCCCTGGCGTAGACGAAAGCGGTCGGAGGTACAAGAAAAAGGAACAGGACCCACTGACCGTGCGTATTCCTCACAGAACCATCCTCGTGCATCGAGCGACACGTTCTTTTGGTGCTCCTGCGCCTGAGAACCTCGAGGACTAGCTCCAATTTAGAGTGATGTATTACGCAGCAGAGCGTGCACAGGGATTATCGTTCGGTCAAATCCGCGGGAACGGCTATCTGCAGGTAAAAACGTTTTTCTAAAGATATCGGGGGAGGCCACTCACGCCGACTGCTTCGACCGAGTTTCGTTGACCAAAAGGTATTTTTGTGCCACTTAGTCAGCTATCGCACCGGGGGCTCATCGACAATTTAGAACAAGTACGATGAGAATGGACTTCCACGACCGGGATGCCGTTGACGAGGAGAGACTAGCCACATGGGTACGCTTGATGGATACAAGTCATGGCGATCGCCTCAACCGACGAAATTTCCAGAAAAAAAGGAAGGCTTAGTTTTCCATAGAAATGACGCATCATGCGTCAACGTTTGACTAGAGGGATGGATGTATCATCTCGCACGGCATGCGGTGGCGGTACGGACATAATGAAAATTGCTAATCAGCGATCTCATCTCAGTTGGTTGCTAGCGCTTCCTCACTTCATGGGCAATTGTTACGTTCCCTGGGAGCGCGGAGCAGTGTCATTGAAGGTAAGGAAGTGCGATGCTCGGTGACCGTGCCGGCGCCAAAGAGAGGCTCACGAGGGCATTGTTCACAGAGTGCTCGAATGCCGGAAATTGGATGAGTAAATTATTGCCATGCTCACGGGCACACAGCAGGGGCTCGCATCGACCGATTAACATGGCTCTGCATTTTTCTCGCAGTACTGTGAAATTTCCGCCAGCGGTAATTGCTCTTCGGGTTTACTAATATAGGCCTAGATCGTATCTATGGGGGTAGTCTCCTTTCCGCAGAAATTCGACGGTCCGGCACGCTCGTACGTAAATAACTGTCCCGAACGAGCTGGCTTCCCAGACGAGGTGAGAGTCTGTTCCCATAGCCAGAGTTTTTGAGTATTGAGTTGCTTTTGGTGGATACGTGGAATGTGCTGTGTTCTCCAGATAGTTTATATATGCTCCGCACTTGGCCCCTTTTGAGCAGAATGCCGGATGCATCATTGGTCGAGACTGTCCATTACCCACGGTTGACGAGAAGGTGGAAAAAGAACGCTGTATCCAACGGATGGAGGCGGCATATGCTACATAGGTCAATATGGCAACTAACCTTCTGTTCGCAATGGATCCGCGGACGCGATGTTTCATCCTGAACTCGCTTCGGATGATCGGCTTAACTGCGGCGAAAAGAAGCTCGGGAAAAGGCGCAGGGACGAAGAAGGACGATGAGGGCCTAGTTGTCACCTTGGGCTCTTCACACCAATGATGATGGCGCGGGAGGATGCCGGAAGATACCGGGGTGAATTTACTCTCTTTTCGAGGGCTTGCTGACATGTTTCTAGGCGGGCCTCGACGCCTGTGGTTGCACTCGAGCGGCTTAGCCTTGTTCCCCTTTTCGCCGAGCTTTGCCCTATAAACACCGCGACGAAGGTGCGTGGACCAATCGGGACGACGCTCTTTATTATTTTGGACGCAGAGGAGGGAACGCCGAGTTTTCGGACCCCGTCAAGCAAACTTATCCCTCGACAAGTCTGATTTTGACTACGATAGATTCGGATCTGGACTAGAGACCGCGTTCAGCCTCCGTCCACGAACGGGGGTAGTGTGGCAATCAACCGCGGGCGAAGTAGGTATTTTCAGCATTGGCTCCCTGGGGCCGAGGGTTTAGTTCCTTTAGGTACGACGTGATTAACGACTGTCGTCCACCGGCCCCCTCGTCTAGTTCGTGTTGCGCCTGGGTGGGAAGCAGGCGCGGCGACGCCCGACGTGTGCGGTGGTCGGTGCGAAACGCGGCGACCCGTGCAATGGGATGCAAAGTCATGAACAGAGGGCCCCGATTCTCAAGGAGTCTCTGGCACGCGCGAGGTTAGTCCCCCTGTAGGCACCGTCTCAAAGCTCGTGCACCGCCAAACGTAAATCAGAACCCAATTGTTTCAGGGTCAAGGCTCTTGATGGGACCGTAAAGCCCGACGGACGGGGATCAGTGAGCGTTCGTTCTGCGGTGCGCTCTAGGTTACTAGAATGTCCCCGATGGGCGGGCGGAGGCTTGGCGATGGGGGGCTGTTGGTCCCTGGATGATTAAGGTTTCACCCTGGGTCCGAAGGGGTTCGTCTTGGCACCGTGCGCTTTGCTTATCTGTTCCTGTTTGGCAACTCTGGTTCAACGGTGGTACTGAGGGCGATGGCAGATTAAATAAAAGGCGCGCAATCAGCCGGCGGGTGTCATGGCGTTCCTCGTATTAATGACTTTGTGACGCGTTGGGGAATTGTGCGCAACTCGCCAGGGCTCTGCTGTAAGCTTTCGGAGCATGGGCCACCACTGATGGTGCCTTTGTTCACAGAAGGTATTTTTGCTAGTCTGGACAGACGATAAGACGATAGGCAGTGAGATAACAAGGGCGCACAGCGACCAGCGGGTACCATGGCAAACTTGTTGTTCCTATTAATGACCTTGTGAGACCGAAGCTAGGGCTGCGCCCAAAGCTCCAGATGCTGTAAACCAGCGGAACCTGGAGGACCGATTGTGCCTTCTGCCTCGAATGATGTCGGGCCTCCGTCCGTCCCTGCGAACGACGTCGAGCGCACCCTGCAGTTCCGCCTCATATCTTATCGCAATGACGATGATGTCATGGCCTAAGCAGATAAGTAATTATTTAATTATTTGTTTATTTTTTTCCGGGAAAACTACATTCCATTTTGAACTACACGGTCAACGCCGTGCTGGACGACGAGCGCAACAATGTCTTCGAAGCCGCTTCTCCCCAAAACGAACCCGCCGTCGACGCCACCGAACGCCCAAG
>JBBPUA010000970.1:0-10754 GCA_038094355.1 Afroboletus lepidellus | reverse complement strand
TGGGCAGCCTCCACCATGGGTGAGATGATCTCTTCAGCAGCCGCTGCTGTATGATGGTCGGCATGGTCTTTATGTTGGGCTGGTAGCTCGACACCATTGAATCGGGCGTGTTTGCCCTTTTCTTTGGCTTGATTGGCTTTGAATGTGGCGAGCACCTGAGCCATGTATTGCTCAAGTTCTCGGTTGTCATCGTCATCTTTGCACAAGTCATGGGCCTTCAAATATGGGCATTCTGTCGCCGTTTGGAAGACCAATGAATCAATGTCTAAAACAAAGTCAGTCTCAGGGCCAGTGAGTGAGAAAATGCCAGCTGTGACAGCAGGCTGAATAGAAGCAGTATTAGCAGTCTGGGCCACTAGGTGATTGATGCACTCTTTGAGGCAAGATGTGCCATTGACACGAGGAATGCACTTCCCATCAGGAAGGCAAATTCATCTGTCGGTGCCGTGTGACACTTTGCCAGCAGCGATGTACTTGGCTATATGTGGGCAGCTGCCAATAAAATGGCCTGCAATGGCGCAGAACACACAGCAATGGTTGGAAGACTTGAGAGAAACTTGCTCCTGTTTCACTGCAACAGGTGCAGTAGGAGTGGCAACGGTCTGTGAGGCCAAGACCTGTGCTGAAGGGCCAATGGTTGTCCATGCAGGGAGATAAGGTACAGGCGTAATGAAGGGGATCAGGGTCGAAGCACCTGAGGGTGATGTCATGGGGTGAAGCACCAAGCCACACAGCCAGAACTGCACTGCAGCATATGCATTTGCCATCAGGTATGGCTGCATTGGGTGGTAATCTGGCAATTTGATCAAGAGTCGATGCCAGACTTGGACAGCTAGGTCCTGAGGTATACTGGCCAAGAATAATGCATCTCGGTTGAGCTCTGAGAGCTTCCTGTCTTTAATCAGTATTTTGGACATCATTTTGAATGCCCTTTGATATTTGCCTAGGCGGTTGAGCATCTGCATCGGCTTGCCAGAATACTCATGGACAAGCTGTTGGAGGTCAGTGATGCTGTACATATCAGTGCCTTTACATCTGGGATATTCCTTCTTGACAGCTTCAGCAAAGATGGCCCAATCAGCTGGGGAAGCAGCAGCTTCATCAAGGAGTTTCCAGCATCAGGCACATAGCCTATGGCAGCCTTGATCAACTTGGCATTTTGACATCTTCTAGGAAGCATGCAAGAGCTGAGGGGTCGCTCCCATCAAATTTTATGTGGACTGGCATTATCGGGAGAGCGGCAGACATGATAATGTGAGGGACAGAAGGCGGATGAGGAGCAAGGGGATTCCAAGGGGCAGCAGGTGGAAATGAAGATCTTGGAAAAGCCCAAGGTGGAATTGGGGAGAGTCTCAAGGAGCTTGTGAGTGAGGAGGGTGAGCTCAGTGCTATGGCCAGCTGGCTAGGTCAGGCCGAGGATTCGGATGCTAGGAGGTCATTGAGTGAAAGAGCGGTTGATTCAGAGGAAGTGGATGGAAGTGGCAACCCAAGAGATGGTCGCAAGCTAGGTGTTAGTGGTGTGAGCAGCAAGGAAAGATGGGATTCTCCCCCCTCTGTTCTTTGGGGGGTCGAGTATATAAAGATGCCGGGTACAAGGTTTTAGTAGACTTGGCTCATCAGCTATAATTGCCGAGGCAGCTTTAGGGCTCAGTTCCTGGAAATTAGCCAAAAGGGAAAATGAAGCATGTAAGCGAAAAGGGTCAAACCAATCAAGGCCAATAGCTGATTGATCCATGATGTCAAAGGACGCATCTCAGTCCTCTAGGTCAGGGAGGTCATCGTGCCATTGTGTGTGAGACTGAACTGAGCAGAAGAGGAATGAACTGTCAGTAATCTGTAGGTTCCAGAAATGTGTCAGTAAATTTTCTAGCTCTTGGCGAGCCATAGTTTGTCGCAAGCCTCATCTGGAATCCTGTTGGGAGTCCCTCGTGGTGAGCTCCAGTTATAAAAACAGCAAGGACTGCTGGGATAACCTAGGAGGTGCACAAACTAGTCTGGAATGGGGATAAGTGAGGGGGAGCGATAAGTTTGCCCCAAAGAGACTTCAAGTAACACAGGATATAGCAGATGGAGGACAGAGCAACTGGAGAGGTCAGAGCAGTCAGGCTGAGCCGAGAATGCGGAGGTCCAGTGGCCCGAGACAGTTTTGGGATGTTGGAACAAGCGGTGAAGTGAAGAAAGGCAGTTGGTGAAGATAAAAGTGGTCCATGAAACAGTCTGTCAGTCCAATCGGGTGGTGGTGAGCAAAACTGAAGCTCCATTACTAATCCGGAGGTATGCTACTTATAGTTCGGTGATGCCTGAGGCAACGTACTCGAGAGGGAATAAATCTGAGACAAAGGTAAGTAGTGGACCGAGGGCCGAGATCAAAGGCCAAGGGCTGAGGGCCATGCCCAAGCTGCTCGGCCCACCTCGGAGTGGGCCAAGGACAAGCCAAAACCTGAACATGGAATCTGGTCAGGCCAGCGCTGTGTTTAGTGAGCCAAACGGGTGAGATAAAATGGAGTGAATGTGTGGTAAGAAGAAGTCCATAAAAAGAGTTCAAAATACAAGATATAACTGTAGAGACACACCAGTCTCTACACCGTGATGTCAGTAGGGATAGTGGCCATGGAGAGGATCATGGTGGTGATTTGTTGGTCAAGTCTGAGCAAGAACTGATCAATGAGGGTGATGTCATCGGTGATGCCTGCTTTAGCAGCGAGATTCTGAAAGTCAGTGATATACTTTTGGAATCCATCATCGAGAGTTCTGTCAGTGGCTTTGTGGGATTTCTGGATGAGCTTGGTGAGGTCAAGCCATGCAGTTGCCTTTATGTTGAAGGGGAAAAAGGTGGTTTTGAAGTTATCGGTGAAGACATTGAAGGTTTTGTCTTTGGCGGCGATGTTGGCATTGGCCATTTTGTCATACCACATCTCTGAGAACAAGATATCATATCCCTTACTCATTTTGTTGAGTGTGGTCATGATTTTGGCATCGTCAGAGGAGTAAATGGTTTTGTTGAGGGTGAAATAACCCCTCATTGCTTTTATCCATCTTGTGGCTTCTCCAGGTTCACCCGAGAAATCAACAGGGAGGGCTGCTTTAAGCTCAAAGGTGGTGGACATGGGAGGCACTGGATTGCTAGGGGGAATTGGCATTGCTAAGGGTATTGAGGGTCTTTGTGGCATGAAGGGGTTCTGTGATACCGATGATCTTTGTGGTGCGAAGGGTCTAGGTAAGGGAACGGGGGTACTCGAGGGTGAAGGTCCTGTGGGGTTCAATAGGGAACGTCTGTGTTGTTCAGAGTCGGAGTCAGACTCATTGTCAGGGGGTAGGCCATAGGCCCTGTGAAGGCTTCTATGAAAGGATATAATGTCGGTGGGGAAGTCCTACTCCTAGGTAGGAGGGACTAGGATTACACTTGTTCCTCTGTTATGCTAATGCAACTCTTGTGTTGAGTTGTGTGGACAAACCTTCTGGGGAGATACTCACAAAGAGACACAATGTCCCAAAAGATTGTTGAGCAGCTGAAAGAGAGAGAGAGAGCAACGGTGTTGAAGGTTCGTACGAATTGACAAGGGGGGAGCCTTATGTGTTAAAGCGCAAAACAAGTGTAAAGTACATGCGTGGGCAGCGACAATTTAAGTACTACCTAGTCTGAGAAACCTATCAAAGGCCAGAGAACTAGATGGAATGATGAGGTAATGGAACATGTAGACATTGTGAGAGAAATGCCTAGAGGAGTGGCTGTCCATAGAAACATTGAGAAAAGAGAATAAATAGAGATATAAGGGAAGAGCAGTGACCTGGACATCATAGAGAAGAAGGGTGATGATAAGTCGGAGTTATGGATAGCAATAGACTGGCCGTTGTCTGACTAAGAAATAAATATGGTGAGCTCCTTCCCTCGTTTATGAAGGTTAGCACCATTGAAGCGAAAGGATATGAAGAAGAGAAAAGAGAATCATAACAAGACTCCCCACAGGCTTGCATTCACTTACAAGCCTTCCCTTATCCACATGGACAAGCTACTCTACTGTAGCTCACCAAAACTCATTATAGCAGTGTGCATAGGTAATGAGACTGTGTGAAAAATTGAGACTGATGATGGTCAATCAGCTGATCAGTAACGACCTGAAGGAGGGCAGCCTGCAACTGTGGAACTATTGATGGGCTCTGGATGGCATCTGTGAAGTCTTGAACATCTCTCGAGCCAGTTGTTACTGGCGACAAATTGTTGACAAACTTGGGACCATCAATTGACCACCGTCCCCTCTCATTGGACACACCCAAACGATCTCAACATCAACACTTTATCGTATTGAGACAGCATCTCTGCATCCGAGTGAGCCCACCTGATTGTTATGCATCTCTTTCAACTCTGAATCCTTCACCTGAAAATCAAAAATCAAACCAGCACACAAGTGAGGCAACGGGATGCCCAGTGAGTTGGACATGGCCAGCGCAACTTGCAAAGCCTTGTCGATGAAGCCTCCCTGGGATCGAGGACCAGGGACAGGCTATACAAAATCAAGGGCTGGGATTTTGGTCCCAAGGATGATGTTGCCAACAATATGACTGTGCGCACCCTTGGATCAGACATGTTGAAGCTGCCTGTGAGTTTTCTAGGCTTGTTTGGCTCCCTCATTGTACACTTGGCAGGTTCCACTATGTTGGTCTGAACCTCAAGGCCCGCTGCCCACCTGTCATGCCAGTTCGAGCCCCAGCACTCGTCACCAGCACCTGCAACACCTAGCCAAGTCCCAGTGCTTGTTTTCTGCTGCTTCTCTGTCTAATAGGAGTGCCACTGTCAGTCCATCATCTCTACAGGTTGTTTTTTGACCTTCCATGTCCCTGCAAGTGCTCATGTTCCATACCATATCCCTTCAATTCAGCCCGCTTGTTTCACACCACTGCTGTCCATCGCTGCTGACATGTCATCCTGATGGCTCATTCCATGTCATAATCGCATCACGTCAACCCTCCACTCATCTCAATCCCCTCTCTGGGAGAATCAGTGCAGACACAGCCACAGCAACTAACCTTTTATGATTTCAGCCAGAGATGAAGTGAAACTCATGGCGCTCGGCAAATATCACTCAGGTCACTGACATCAGGAGACTAGAAGAGAAAGAGCAGTGAGACCAAGGTGGATTTATGAAGTTAGGGGATGTATTACTTGAAAATTTTGCCATGCAATCAAATTACACTGAGGGTATTATTGGTGCTGCTGTTTCATGTCCTTATATGTTCCTTGGCAGTTTTCACAGCATACATTCACCTGTACAATACACATTCAACTCTACAATGTATCCTGTATGTTGAAACCACCCTCGTGAATATGATGCCAGACATTTGCTTGGATGAGTAAGACCTGATCTTGATGTTGTGTTCAACTGCAAGCTTATCCAGGAAGAAATTAACATTCTTCAGAAAAAGGTCTTGAATTGCTTCTAGGATCGCTCTGGTCATCTTGCAGGCACATCCAACAGGAGGAGATGGTGACTGGTCAGCAGTGAGGCTTCATTGAGGATTGTTCACCATTGGTAGATGGCACGAGACCCTCAGAACTTTGCTTCACAGATGTCCTCGAGATCCCATTCATGGTTCCACAGCTGTAGCACAATCTCCTTTTGGTCGTTGCTGATCTTCTGGTTGTCCATGGAGAGATATAAGCATGTAGAAGGGATGTTCTTATCCACTCATTTACTGGCCACTTGCCCAAGCAATCAAGTTGACATGTCTTAGATTTTCACACGTAATCTCAATAATTCTGCACACCACTGTAATGCCAGTGAGCCAAAACACAGATGCTCAACCTCAGCCCATCCCAAAACCCCCTTCCTACTATCGTCCTTTGTTATAGCTCAATAATTCTTCCTTCTTGGTTGCAGTGTATTCAGCCCTTCAAGTTGTTCATCTTGGGGTGCCACTTGAGGCACCTCCACAGCAGCCTCTGACTCACATCCAATATATGGTCATAGCAGATGATGACAACGATAATGACCTTCCAGTTAAACATGAGGGTCTCCCGTCCCAACCCCACTCATCTCTCCCATTCCCTGTTCAGCTTCCAGTGCCTTATCTCTGTCGCCACCCACATTCCCTGGGCACACAAGGTCACCCATCCTTGCCTGGTGAGTCTCCTGCCCTATAGTGTCTACCATTGGTTCGATAGTTGTTTATGATCCATCATCATGTCCTATTTGATTGCCACCATGTTGTTACCCTCTTTCTTTGATCCAGGCACTTACTCTTTGATTCGTTCCATATTTATACAAGTCTCATTGCAACATGTGTTTGCTGTGTCTCATTGGCAGTTGAACACAGGATAATGTACTGAATCTGTCCTTTCCAGTCCACCCACCATGCTAGAGAACTTCTCCTGCACAGTTCACAACTATGTCCCGGCTTCCATCTCCATACCCACTGCCATGCCTTCTCCTCCCAGAGTCTCAGTGCCCATTTCACTTGGGCATTTCATGGCCAGTGCAGGACATCCATCTTCTCATCTGTCTAAGCAAGAGTTCTTGACTGGTACTCCCAAGCTGGACAGACGCCAGGCGTGCCAGCCATTGAATCCACTGTTCTCAAGAGTGAGAGGTTCATTGCTTGGCTCTCCCAAGGTCCAAGCCACCATTGTTGGTTTGGAGGATGGGGACGTTGTTCCTGGAAACCATCTTTTGATAGTGTACCCTACTGTTGCTGAGGGAGATAACGTCTTATGGTCGCAGTGGGACAGCTTACCCTAACCCAATTTGAAACCTCGGTAAGGATTCACTTCAATTGTGCCACCAGACCCTTGAATATGCACTACCACCACTGCTAGGCGCGTTTTCTTCCTAGGCTATCCTTCCAGGTTTCAGATGTGGGATTGTATGAACCTGGCCTCCATCTCAGAGGTCTTGAATCTTTCAGCCTCTTCATGGGGGTGCATCACTTTCTCTGGTGTTCTTCAGCCACCCATTGGGGGCGATGGCCCATTGACTAATTTGCAGCCCCTGATCGGCATAATGTCAGTTGTTTTATTAAATCATGTGTCTCATTGCTCATGTGGTCTGTTTGATAGTTCCATGGTACATAGTCAATCTACAATGCTTATTTATTCGTTACACTCCCATGAAGTGGTCAAGAAGCTGCCATTCCATGTATCGTCTTTTGTGTCAAGTAACCTTTTTACTGTCATTGTAAGTCCCTGAAGAATTCCTCTTTCATTTTCGTGGATACTCACAAATCACATTCTAGAGTACAACAAATCTGCCTGTGCTGCACATTCTTTCCTCAGTATCATTAACCATATTACATAGTATTTCTTTCCATTCCATATTTCCTTACAGTCATACATCAACATATAAACCAAATGCCAATGACACTATATCATTATCAGCCATAGACATGCATGATTCAGATGACCTCTCGACCCCAGATGACCCCGCATCTATCTATTTCCTGTCTCATCATCTCCTCACATTCGCCACCCAACCACCCCATTTAGATTTCCACAGATCCATCCCACTGCAACCACACATGCATCTTCAGGCTTGCTCTACTCCATTTGATATCTCACAAGCCAACTTCAGAAGTGCCATAATGAAGGTTGGAGGAACTGCCCTAAGCAGCATGAAATCATTTGGAGGGATAGCATTCAATGCTGCAGCTGAATATGCAAGGACATGTTCTGCAGTGTTGGCCAAGGCACCTGCATCACCAGGGGTGCATGAAGACTTGGTGTGGCATGTTCTCTCCACACAAGGGGATCAGTGAGGTTTGATAATGAGTGGAGTGAGCAATCTTTTCTTTTCACAAAGTGCGCCTGCAGCGAGCAGCGGGAACCATGATCACAATCAAATCCATCCTCATCTCTGAGGAGCGAGCACGGCCAGGGACACTATGTCCTCGAGTGACATCGAAGACATGTTGCCTACTCACAAACCGTCTGCCTCTGGTTTTTATGTGAAGGTCCTTGACCTTGGGCCCCTTATCAATGGGCAGGCTTTGTTGCATCCCCAGGTCATCACCAAGTTTGGCACTGCCAAGCATCAGCTGATCAGTCATCTTGCATTCACGCATGATGGAAATATGCTCCTTGTGGGGCCCAAGCAGGACAGGTTGTGCATGTCTTTCAACTTCAATGATGCTCACATGTATTGAGAGGGATGGATGGTGGGGTCGAGGGCGGATATAGCACCGGTGGTGGGCATGGGAAGGAGGGAAAGAAGGCTGATGCTGGAGCTGGACTTGGGTCAGTTCCTGTCTTGAATTGGACATCATCCCAAGCAAGTTCAGAGGACACACCCTGGCATATATACAGTCTTTGTCATGGTTGGACGTCTGCCATAATTCAGGACATTGAGGTTTCTCCAGATGGATGATGGGTTGCTGTTGGGACTTTGAAGGGCATGGTGCATATCTTTGCAATCAACCCATACAGAGGACAGCCCAACCTGAAGAGCCATATGGACACCAGGATATGGAATGTCGACAAGTCAGTAATTCACCTGGTTCAGTTATCTTTGGGCATAAGACTGATGTCTTTGTTATTTTGCTCAGCAGCCGCTTTCTGTAGAACTGACCCCCATCACATGGTTGAGATCCACATGCATGACAGGTGCTGACGGATTTTGTTCAGATCTGTCATTCGTGTTTGTCTTGGGGAGTGAGGTGGCCATGACAGTGAGTCTGTTACCACCTCAGATCACATCCTCACTGAGCACATCATTGGACTGCTTGGGTCTCCCTTCACCACATCTGTCCCATCACCAGCACAACTTCAAAGATGTGCTTGTTTTCAATGCATCTGATGAGGTTTTGTCCTTGCATCAGATTACACTTGAGCAGCAATCACATGACTCTGCGATTCCATTCTTGGCACACATTGCATTGCTCACAACTAGCATCTCGTTGCCTGGTGTCGGTGCTGTGGGTCGATTGAGTGTATCACCACCTGTACAGATGCACTTGCTGGTAAAGGGCATGATGAAGAGATAGTCCAGTTTGATGCAGCAGATGCTTGAGGCAGTGACTGGGGAGAGGTGAAGCATGTGGTGCAGGAAGTCGAGGACCAGCAAAAGTCTAGATTGTCAAAGTGTGTTTCTCCTTTGTTCACCATCTCTTATCCTAATGTGATCAGTACAGCGCGCTCGCACATGCAGAATTGTTGACATGCGTGCATTCGCCGGGTCTTGTGCCCTGTTCAGTCTATCTCTCACACCAGTTCCTGTTTTATACCCTCAGCGAGGACTACCATGTGCTCATCCAGTAGCATCAGCTCACCATCTCAGGTGCCAAGATCAACATGTGCAAAGAAGTGGAGGCGAGCGCCTATGGCACGTCCACCGGGGCCCATTTCATCAAGGACCTTGCCTTCTCCTCGGACCACCCATCCCGGTTGCACTCCCATTCTCATTCACATGGTCACTTGCATGCACATGGCCCATCGTCATTTGACAAGCCACTCACCAGTGCCATGGCTGAAATGGCATACGACCCCACCATGGGCAGCGGGCACACACCAATCCCAATGTTGCCCAATGGGGCCATGTAGCAGTCCACCAGGATATGGACAGGGACATCATGGAGTGGATTGGGGATATGTGCAGCATTATCCGGGATGAGCATGGGCGGGGGAATTCCAATCTGGGTGATGGAAGGCATAGGAGAGATTATTTGGAGGGAGATGGACTGAGTCTGAGGGGGGCACGAGCAGGCAGTAGGGGATGGCGAGGGAGGTGTGCCACTCGAGTTTGATGAGCAAGACAAGGACTTTGGCAAGGGGGTGCTGAAGGACAAGGGAGATGGGGATGGGAAAGATGTATGGCAGGCATGGAGTGAGGAGGATGGGTTGGCGGTGGATGAGGTGGAGAGGCTTGATGATGTGCTTGGGATTATGGATGAGGACCAAGTGCTGCTTGCCAACACGGGTATAGGTGTGAGTGCAGACACACTTAATCAATGGTAACCTTGTGATAGGCACTTGGAATGTGTAGGGTTGCACAGTCAGAATCTTATGTTTGAAGTGATTGAGTATTATGATCTGAGTGTAGGCATTCATTTGGTGTTTTGTGTTCCTTTCGAAAGCCTTTATGTGTAACAATGAGTGCATAAACAAGAGCATACAGACTTGGTACAGTAAAGAGATGATACAAGATGTACATAATAGCTAGATTGAACCTGAATAACCAAAAAATTGAAAAATATGGAAGAGATAGGATTTAGAATACTTACCAAGTCTATGCTTCAAAATAAATGCAAGTTGAGCTTGCTTCCTATTAACCTTAGATATAGCAGAGAGTTCTGCTTGGAGGGTAGGATAGGAGCTTTGTAATTTGGAATATGCTTTATGGAAAGCAACATCCATAGTGTCATTTGTAGTTAGGAAGAGAAATGCTGCACCCTCCAAAAGTAAGATTGATACTAAAAATAAATAAGTTAAGCTCAGAATCAAATGAGAATATTTATACCAAGAAGAGTATAACAATCTGAATGGTAATTGTCTAGAGCATTCAACTAATATATATATCAGCAAGATATAAAATAAAAAGCAAATCAAACACCTTTTCAAGGCAAGAATCAAGTAGACTTGTAGTTGATGCCTATTGAATATATATAATCATAATGAAATGACCATCATATATATATTCACTCACTTTCTATAGACAAGGATGTCATATAATTATAAATATGAAACTTTTTACTATATTATAATATCACTCACTCTCTGAAGGGCAGAGATAACACAAACACCATGAGCATTGGAACTCCAGCCATGATAC
>JBBPUA010000969.1:0-10760 GCA_038094355.1 Afroboletus lepidellus | reverse complement strand
CAGCGATTCAAGGCCGTCCAGGAAGAAGATACCCTCAAGAAATATGCTACTTTGATGGCTCTATTTCTCATCTTTCTTCTTCGCCACGTTGCTAAACCCATTCCTGGCTTTCCGGTCCCTCTTCACGAAGACCATGCTTCGAACTTGTCTTGTTTACAAGCCTTGCTCGAGAGCGAAGGCTCTCCTCCCTTACATGACCAGATTCATGAGACGATTCTCAGCCTTCTTCAATCCCTGAGCCATGATGCGCTTCTCAGCGATCGCAAGGATCTCTTGACGCTCTTCCTGCTCGCGTATCACCTCAGAGACAACGCTGGTAATACCACCAGGGTCTCTGCCATCCCACCCAGCATTTCATCCATCC
Source organism: Afroboletus lepidellus (assembly GCA_038094355.1). NCBI lineage: Eukaryota > Fungi > Basidiomycota > Agaricomycetes > Boletales > Boletaceae > Afroboletus > Afroboletus lepidellus. The sequence goes on along the minus strand of JBBPUA010000969.1, from coordinate 10,396 downwards.
AATGGTGCTTCAGGGCGACCGCCGCCCTCGAGATCTTGAACAAGGCTTCTCTCTACAAGGGTGATACGTTCAGGTGTGCTTTACCACACCACCCACCGCCACATCTGACTTTTATCCTAGAGCATATGAAACGCACGTGAAGCACCTCATATCTGATGGACGCCCAAGCCTTTTCACCTACCTACGACAAAAGCATGCCTTTCTGAGCACGTTATCATATAGCGAGCCTGGTCTACCTCAATTTATTTGGGATTCGACAATGACTACGCTCTCTGTGGATGGTCATCCTCTAAGTATTGAGCGCGTTCGCAACTCTGTAGGCTCCATCAAAGCGGAGATGGAGGACCTCATCGACAGACTTGCCCTATCCATGGACTTTTCCGGGGTGATGAAGTATATAGACTCTAGAACGGATCCAACGAATCCTGACAAGTGGTTTGTTGATCATCCTCGGGAGGACCTTCAGGGCACATCCATCGTCTCTCAGGATTCTGCCGGGCTGTCGCTATTTTCACAACAGCTGCTAGGCCGAATAAGTTCAGGGGGTACGCACTTCAGCCAAATAGACGGCGTTCTCGTTCCTCATAAAAGTAAGTTTGTCGACTTGCCATACAATCTTACTGACTTTGTTCTCAGGTACCATTTGGAAGTGGATGACTGACCTTGATGAGCTGGTGTCAGCGATGTATTACGCCATAACCTTGACGTGGGGAGGAGGTGCCCGTGGAACTGAATGTGATCATCTCAAACATACTGTCCATGGGCTGGGCGATCGTCACGTCTTTATGCTGAACGGCCACCTTTCTATCGTCACCACATATGTCAAGACGCAGCACAACCAAGGCCATGGTCGACTCATTGCTCGCACCCCTTGTCATTCAATATCACGCCTCGTCATTTTTATCCTCGCTGTTATCTTTCCTGTTGCAGCCAAGCTTGCATGTTTCGTCATGGACGTTTCTGAAGCTCGGAATTATCTGACCTACCTCTTCGTCCACCATGGGTCAGTCCTCGGAAGCTCCAAGTTCACCAACATCCTTCAGCACTATACAGAGAAGCATCTTGGGTTGTCATTGGGCCTGAGGGACTATCGACAAGTCATGTGCTCGATGCTCTGTTGTCTTGCAGGTACCGACTATGGGGCCCCTGACGAAGACGACCACGACTTGACTGCCATCCATTCTCAGTTTGGCCATTCAGCTGCCGTTGCTGACGCTCACTATGGCATCCAAGGCACCAACGCCCTTGCTGCCATATCCCATACCTCTGTTAGATCCATGCAGCGAGTGTCATTCAAATGGCATGCTTCCCTTCGTTGTCTCCATCCCAACGTTATGGATGAGGAGGGCAGGGGATCTAATGATGACCACCCGATGCAGCTGTGGAACAAGTTCAAAACCCCTCTGTCCTCGTGTATTCGAGATGTCACCCGCGAAGGCATCCAGGGCTTCTACAATGCCATTTTGCCCCAATGGACCAGCGTATTACAAGGGTTTGGTTCTGATCTGACGTCCTACATTACTACCACCTTTCTTGGCTCATCCCCCCTTCCTTCTCGGCTCCCAGCTCTCATCGTCCATCCCCAACTAGCGTCCAAGCTACAGGCCTTATTTCCTGGCCCAAACAGATTTTCCTTTACCTCGCATCATCAAGCAGAGCTTGTACAAAGCTCCTTGACCAACGACCATGTCTTGGCCGTCCTGCCTACTGGCAGTGGCAAGAGCTTGGCCTTTTTCGCTGCTCCGACACTCAACCCATCCAACCTATTCATTGTCATCACTCCTTTTATTGCATTGACGGAGGACATGGACCGAAGGTTGGCATCCCTGCCCATTCTTGGTGGAAAGTGGTCCTCAGATATCAACCCGATGAACGCTCAGCTTGTCCTCGTTCCTGCCCATGAAGCTGGCACAGACCGCTTCTTTCAATGGGCGGATGCAACCTCTCAGAGACTGCAGCGTCTATTTGTCGACGAAGCCCACCACGTCTTTACTTCAGATTCTTACCGATCCTGTTTCAAACTGTTCTCCCTGTTGACTCGTTTGAAGAAACCCATCACGTTCTTAACTGCAACTATGCACGTCAATTCCATTCCAGCCCTGTGTAATTCCATGATGATCGACCAATCCCTTCTTCGCCTGATCCGTGCCCCCGTCTCTCGCTCCAACATTAAATATGCCGTCATCCAAGTCGATTCTGGAGATGTCCTCAACAAGACTGTCGAGATCTTTGGCTCGCTTCACTTGGATGGACATGAACGAGGCATCATATATACCACCAGCATTGCCTTTACTCGAGAGGTCGCTAGATCCTTGCAGATTCCCTTTTATACAAGTCGCGTATTGGCTGATGAACGAGAGAACAAGGCCGAGAAATCGCGTATATTTAAAGCCTGGAGATCAGGAGAGACTAGATGGATTGCGGCAACTATATGCTTTGCGGAGGGCGTCGATTTTCCAGGCGTTCGGTATGCCATCATAGTCGAACCACGGGATATGCTTTCCTTTCTTCAAGAATCTGGCCGCCTAGGACGTGATGGCCTCCCTTCAGAATCTATCACAATATGGAGTCGACTACCTAGCCTTCCTCCTTCTGACGAGCCAGATCACTCTGGAAGGAGATGCATGGCTAATTATCTCCTGACCAACACCTGTCGTCGTTTGGCATTTCAACAGTTTGATCACGAGGTTCATTCCTGCGCTTCATCGACCCATAATGCCCTCTGTGATCGCTGTGTCCTTCTTTTAGAGGTCTTAGGATTTTTGTCTTCACCCCTCTATACGCCATTAACACCTTGCATCCAGTCCACCGAACTCTTTGTACCTCAGGTCCTTCGATTTGATCTACCATGCGTCTCAAAGTCGATCCCGATTCCACCAACTTGCTTTGGTCAAGAGCAGTCTATGACCGTATCTGTATCAAAGACCGTCGAAAGCAATGCAGAGGTTGTTCGGTCCACGTATGACATCGGTTCAAACAGGATGGATGCCCTCAAAGACGTCATCAACTGCGTTGTTGCCATCAATTGCCCGGATTGTTGGGTCCTTGGAACGTATCAGATGGGTTCTCATTCGCATGACCGCCCATATCTGTTTCAATCCTTGCTCTCTAGCCTCCGTGCCAGAAAAAGAGAGGACAACACCTTTTGGCCATCATGCTACCTTTGCTGGATTCCATTTCGTGCACCATGTAGCCATCCTGGCATCAAGAGAGGCGATACGATCCTTCCCGAAGATTGCCCCAACCCAACCCTTCCTCATCTCATCCCTACCCTCATTGCTTTGATCTATCTATATGACGACGATTCGAGACATTTTTTGAGAGACGTTTCCAGCTCGTTGTCAATAGATCCACCCCTATCGCTGGACCTTCTAACCCAATTTTTAGATTGGGTTACGATCCCTTCACAGTCACCAGATAGCATACCCAACTTTGCTTCCTTTCTGATTGCCTTTTCAGCACGCAGCCATATGACTGACTAATTGGTGCTGACTGACTGGTAAGCTGACTGGTAATCACAGTGCTGATTGACTACTATGTACAACTACTTCGCATCAAACTACCGTTCCCCCTGTTTACCCCGTCAGAACGCTTTCGTTTTATACCTTGGGCCTTACCGAAACTTGCAGGTGATTCTCTTTGTAATGGACGAGTATGTCCCAGGGCAACCCCTTGTAGGGACACAGCGGACATACGAAGCGCCCTTCTTTTGCATCCATCTTCCATGCATTTCCTTGGCCCTTTGTTAGTGAACGGACCAATCAGTGCATGTATAAAATACGTACCAAACGTATACAACCACAGCATTTTATCATCGTTGTGGCTGCCTTTCACGTGTCTTTCCAACCGACGTCCCTCGTCCGCAACAACGGTGAAGCAGTATGGGCATATAGAAGTAGCTGATGGGGGCATCGTCGTTTGCTGCGATCGTCCCATGGCGTCCTTTTTTATATCTCTCACCTATCCATTCTTAGATATTCGTTCCATCGAAGCTCCGAACTCCTAATTTAGTTCGTGCAATGTTGTGGCATTCCTATTGCAAATTCGTTCCTGGCTGCCTAGCTTGGTTATAATTCATTGTCGCTCACTCGCGCACCTTCGACGCCCTCCCCCACCGCCATGTCGTCCCAGCCCAAGTGCCCCTTCTGCCTAGTCAAGATGGACGACCCCGAGCGTCATACCGATACGCATGCTGAATCCAGACAACTTTTACTCTTCATCTTCGGCACGTCTCCCATTCTTTCCATCAGACGCGCTGATCAGCTTTCCTCAGACAAAAAGTACACCCTTCCCGACACTCCCAGAGGCTTCGAGTGCCCATTTTGCCCATTTGCTGATATACCATATCCACTTTACGTGCATTTGTTAACCCATATTCCACCCTCGGTATGCGATTAGCTCATATTCCACCCAGACCTGCTGAATACGCCGCGTCCTGCAGACTATTGCTGATGAGGGCTCTAGCGATGAAGACGATTTTTTAAATTCATCGTCCAACAAACGAAAGCAGTCACTACAGCCTTTGGGGTCCATGCCCTCACTCAGTAAAAGGCCATGCATCGAAGGCAACCAGCCCCCCACCCCTTCCTCCTACCCTCGCCCGCCGTCGATCATGCCCATCTGCACCACGTTGAGGGTGGCGTTTAAAGATCAGCATCCGGCTGTCACAAAGTTTCTTAACACCCACAGAGCGACATGTCTTCTCCATACCATTCTACAGCGTACCCCCACCCATCCACATGTCGATCTGCAAAGCTGCGATTTGGCCAAGCGAGTCAGCACCCAGTACGACGCCTTTCGAAAAGCCATTCGATCCGCACCCAACCCCGGCCGTTGTTCATCTTGCTGCTGTCCGAAACTGGAGGGCATTTCTCATGAGGGACGATGGGATGGTAAGGCTTGTGACTGCAAGGCAGACGACCTTCAGGACTGGGTTATCGGCCTCTTCTTCCACGTCTGGAGGTTTTGTGACCTCCGAAACAAGGTTTTTTCTTATCTCGGATTATCTTTGAATGCGTTTGGAAGCGGGGAGATGGCAAGCGTGCGGTTTGCAAAGTGGTTGGGAGAAAAAAACGGTAGGGATATGTCGTGGACGGCCTCCAATATGTTGGACGTTTTGTTCGTGATCGCCTTCAACGCCAAATCTCTCTTTGGCAAATTTGACGCTACATTGATGACTGATGCATAGATACTTGCCCTGTTTGATACTGCGCTTATTTCATTTTACATAACTACTTCCGCAAATAAAATCCACGGTTCATTTTCGCACCTTTTAAACTTGGTCACCGTCGTTCTTGTCGAGCTGGTTGCTTCGCTGTGTTTCACGCAGATAATCAACCACCTCGCTATGCATAACACTGCACGAAAACGTTCGTTCTGTTGTTTCCAGGTCTGTCGTTTTATTCTCACAAGATTAAACATGTGCTAACTTGACAAGATTCCTATCCGCATCGAAGCACCCATCAGCGACGCCCTTGAAAGGGAGGTAGCGCACATTTTGTCTGGGGCAGCCGACCATGAAAGCGGCTCATTAGAGAGCGACGCTCTACCTGTAGACTGCTCGAATGTCAACTTATCTCCCCCATCCCCTCTGCCATCTGGCAAAAAGGCAGCGGATAAAGCTCGACGGCAACACAAACGAGGACTAGCACGGTCCGCGATGCCAGGGATTCCTCTACCCTCAATCTCCAAGAAATACCCCCAGCCCCAAGGCATTTCCGTCTCCTTCGATACAGACAATCTGCCTGCTGCTACTGGCGCATTTGTCAGTCAGCAGCAGAGGTGCAAGGGTGCTCGAGAAAGAACGCTTCAGGAGCTGGTGAATGACGACTACAGGGTTATCAAATGGGATGGACGGTACGGTTGCTCGTTCTCCATGACTTTGTCTGACTCTTTTTGTTTTCAAAGGAGGCCTATTGCCCTTGTGGATGAGAAAGACCGCGTGATCTCCATTCTCGCTGGTCGTCCAATGGGTGATGATTGGGACGAGGTTCATAAAAGGATGAGCGTGCTTCTTGAAGATGCGCCTGACCACCTGGACGGGGTTCATCGAGAGCGCCGGGGCAATTTTGTCTCCCTCTCGACCGGCGTTAGCTTTGGAGGAGGTCAAACAGTTCGTGCTTTGAATTTTCGCATTTTTTCCCAGCTAAAGGCTGCAGGTCCCTGGGAATCTTAAACACACGCGCTCGGAAGATGCAGTCATCGGTTCGTTACTTGACGACAAGGCCTTCATTCGTGCTTCTGGCTTCATGTGCAGTGAGTCCACCCACGATTAACCACACTCATGCCTCACAATTCCCATCGAGGTACCTTTGCATTTTATGCTCCAAAGCTCTACAAAGAATATGCTGATCACCTCGGGCCGCTCTTCAGTCGATATCCTCATTTGAAGAAGCCCTTTGCAAGGAGCATCTTCCCTATGTGTACCTTCAACTGTGGACCTCGAGTGGTCACTCTGGAGCATGTCGACAGTACCAACGTCCCATTTGGCTTATGTGCCATTTTTGCCTGTGGATCGTACAACCCAGAGAAGGGGGGACATCTCATCCTCTTTGATCTTAGGTTGGTAATTCAGTTTCCTCCAGGATCCACCATTCTCGTTCCATCTGGTACACTAAGGCATGGAAACATTGCGATTCAACCGGATGAAACGAGGCAATCGTTTACGCAATACTGCCCAGGTGGCCTCTTTCGCTGGGTGGAGTATGGGTTTCGGGCAGTTAAAGAAAGCCCAGTGGCGATGCGGGAGCACTTTGCACAAATGCACGATGAACGCTGCAGGCGGGCCGCTGGGTTGTTTTCAAATGTAAACGAGCTTGAAAAAGATAGACAAGAGGTCTTCAATCTCAAGACCTCCCAGTAGCTCACTAGTAACGTAACATCGATCGTAGCCTAAGTAACCCTTGATCGAGATCGACAGGCACAGCAATACATGTGTCTGCTTCCCAACATCTGACACGAAAAAGCCTGCGGACGTTTCGCGCCGTTATGCTTATCGTTACACCCAACTTCTATTTAAAAACCCGAGTCTGCCTTCTGTTCTTCGTCGAGCCGATCCGCGGCATGCAAGGGCACAGCCTCTGCACCATCTCTCCGACTTTCACGCCTCGGTCTCTGTTGATTAGTCCTTGCTGAGCCGAACTCCCAGTTCCACATGTTCAGCAGCTGCTTCAATCTCACTTTTGTACTGCGTGACGTTTGTCGCGATGTCCACGTGAACAATTTGATTGCCAGACTGAGAATAGGCGCTGAGCTGAGGGCAGGACATGATAGTGTTGATTTCGGCCAAAGTGTTGCTGATTGACCAAGCTGTTGGCTGACTCATCTCGATTAGCTGACTGACCAAGGCTTCGTATTGCTGACTGCCTCCTAATGCTGACCACGTGACAACGCTGACTGACCACTCTAGAATAACTAATTCCCGGCCCTATATAAGGCAAGCTTTCCATTTCAAACAGCGCCCGCGAACAAGGAATCGGCACTTTCTCCCGTCCACATCGTTCCTCATTCGGTATATATTCCCTATGATAGCTGCTCATGCTAGCTAACTGACTACCTCGCCTGCGTTTCACGCTAGCGACGTAGTTTAATCAGCTTTCGGTAACCTGCTTCATCCGTCGATGGGCCCCTTTTCTGAGCGTCTGTAGATGGATGTTGATTCCTCTTCGCCTCTTCCTGCTGCTTCTCGTGCTGAAAAAGAGGCCGCCATCAAGGCCGCCATGCAACCAATCGAAGACAATGCAATTCACCCTTTTTGGTCCCTAAAGTATCGCCAGCAGCAAATCCGACGCCTCCACAATGCTCCACAGCAAGACGCCGTCGTAGAACCTATCCTTGATGATCTTAGTGACGAACAGCTCGATGCATTGCAGCATGCTCTAAATGGCGACGGGATGTACATCACAGGTGCAGCCGGTATGTTGTATTTCCGCCCAAAACTTGCCTCGGTGCTCGATCTCTCTACAGGCACTGGCAAAACCTATCTCTTTACCCGCATTTATCAGTCGCTCGTTTTCAAACACGCATACCGTGCGAGTGTGGCCCTTACAGCTAGCACTGGCATGGCCGCTTGTGGTATTAGAGGTGAGCGCCTATATCCTTGTTCATATCCCACCTATAGCCGCTCCTTTAGGACAAACGCTGCACTCGTGGGCAGGATTCACCAATCCCCATATGACTGTCACCCAGGCGCTTGAGAAAGTAACCAGGAACAGGATTATCCTCGATAGATGGATCGAAGTCGACGTTCTTTTGATTGATGAACGTAGGTAACTCCACCGTGTGGCCGTTGTCTAACACAACCTCCTCCAGTGTCCATGATCGACGCTAGGTATCTAGACCTCATAGACAAAGTTGCGCGTGTGTTACGAAACTCTAATCGCCCGTTTGGTGGAATCCAGGTCCCGTGCTCTGTCCTAACCCACCTATTACCCATTCTCATACCCTTTTGTTAGCTACTGAGCTCTGGCGACTTCTTTCAACTTCCCCCTTGCAATTCCAAGGGCGACGCGCCAAAGTTCGCCTTCGAGTCGCAGCCTTGGCTCCGCGCAACCCAGAGGTTTGTAAGGCTCAGGACTGTCCAACGGCAAGTAGAGCCAGGTATGCAAATCGACGGATACCTGCGTTTCCGCTCTTAACGCTCTGTTGAGATTTTATAACAGTATTGAACGAGTGTCGCATTGGGGTCCTATCCGAGGAATCTGTCCAACTGCTCCATGCCCTTCAGCTTCCCTTGGATCCCCAGTTTCTCCCCCAAACTAGACCCGTAGAGCTCTTTGCCCTCCGATGTCTAGTTAAGGCTACCAACAAGCGTCTCTTGGACGAGCTCCCAGGCCCACTCTATCGTTATCAGGCCACAGACGGCCCAAAAGAACCCCTCTCCATTCCATATTACAACGACATGCCTGTCGAGCCCCGCCTCTCTGTCAAGGTTGGTGCTCAGGTGATGCTGCGGAAGAACCTCGGCAACGGACTGTTCAACGGATCCATTGGCACAGTCGTCGCTTTTGCCTCCGTCGAAGACCTCATTCTAGCTGGCAACGATCATGCCCGGTGGGGTGAAGGCTGTGTACGTCATATTGACCCTTTTTTGGTAGTTCCTTCCATAGAACCAGCTTCCCCGACGTATCCCCTCGTTCGGTTCGAAACTCTGACAGCAGTCGAGTTTCTGTATTGTCGTCCCGAGTGCTTCCAGATAGAGGATTCGCGTGGACAGATCGTTGCCTTGCGCAAGCAGGTTTTTGTCCTTCGTTTAACCCTTTTTCGTTCATTTATACCGGACCAATTAGGTCCCCTTGACTCTAGCCTGGTCAATGACCATGCACAAATCGCAGGGGCAGACTATAGAGAAGCTTGTCGTTGATTTCAGCGGGATATTTGCCTCTGGTAGCCTGCTTCTCTCCCTCGTGGTACTCTATCTTATCCTTTGGTTTAGGACAAGCATACGTCGCGTTGTCCAGAGCTAAATCTTTACAGGGCCTGCAGATCATCAACTTTGCACCACGACAGGTTACTTTACTTCCTTTGATCAACCCAAACCCGCTCATCTTGTCTGCTATAGATAAGGGTGGATCGGAGGGTACTTCAATGGCATCGTGCCGTTTTCCCAGAGGAGTTTTAAGCCTTTAAATACCTGCCTTGTAAAGTCTCGTATACACAATACATTCCGTTCGTTTTGTCGCGAGCATTCGACTGATCCATAGATAGCCACGCAGACTTGAGTTGTTGATAAGTACTAACCCACGTCGCCAAGACAAGGGTCACTGCTTTACTTGCGCTCCTCGCCTACGACCGCTCTTCCGACAACTCTGGTCGTTGTGCAACCACTGGGCGTCTCAATGTCCCAGTTGTTCAGCATCGCCGGAAAGGAAATCTTGCAAGACTGCGCTTTATTGTTCGTCTGTACATGCACGTCAAACCTTTTATACTGACCTTGATTGGTGACTGACTAATTGACTGGCTGCTTCACTTGATGACTGACATTACGTCACGTGATGCTGCCATTGACGCGCGGTGTCGGCATGTCCATTGCTGCTGTGACGAACAACAACAAGACCTGCCCATCAGCTGTTTCACAGTTGTATCGGTTCCTACAACGGACGCTCCAATACCTCTCGAGGTGCGAAGCCCCTTTTTCTGTCATTCACCACTCGTTTAAACTGGGCGTAGAATGTCGTCCATCATCACCAGTCCTGACTTCTATCGCCGTCCCCACAACCACATCATCGTCCGCCGTGATGGCATCGTGTTCACTTCCCCAGTTGAGCCTTACGATCCACCCTTTGCACACGCGGACCTCGATAAATCTCCTGACGACATGTTTGCGGCCGAGCCCTTTGCATTTCGTTACAACCTGCGGCAATACCCACAGTTCGCATTCATTCCGAAGAACTTGCTT
>JBBPUA010000968.1:0-10776 GCA_038094355.1 Afroboletus lepidellus | reverse complement strand
AGATGGAACACTCAAAGGCTTTGGGGAAAACCTTGAAGTGAACTGGACTGGAGGATGTCCAATCCAACTACCCCAGGTATATATACTAAATGATAGCATATGTATATATTTGGAATCTACTCTAATGCTGGCAATCTCCAAGATTAAATAAGATAAAGAGATAAGATAAGATGAAAAAGTGAAAAAGAATCATACAAGTCCATTGTATAGGGGCATCTGGGTTAGACCCATAACAGATGAAGCCACACATCCTACATGATGGTAAACTGCACACACCTCCAGAATGAGAATAAACTACATGGTCTGGACAAGACACTACAGAGGTGGCCAATTGAAACTATTTTCACTGGTGCTCTTACATTGACTGGAACATTAGTAAACTACTTTCTTCTCCTCTTCAGACATGGGATATTATAAAACTCACCAAACCCTACCTTCCCTAGCAACTGGGATGGTTCTGCAGATAGTGGATGAGATAGATAGGCTAATTTTTTTTCATCTCTTTCCCTGCCTGATGGGGTCTTGGCTTCTCCCTAGGTAGGGTTGCCTTGTTAATTGTGGACACTAATCTTTAAGGAGGGGATAGAGGACCAGGGGTCTTCTGAGATATAACCAGAGCATTAACAGATGCATAATCTTTGGTGGAGCAGACCATACAACAGGCTCACTGAACAAGTCCCTCTCCAATACTTCCCATTTCTTTTCTTTGGTGCTGGATGTGCTTTTTCATGCTTCCAGATTGAAGTCTGAATTGGTCTAACATTAAACTGGACACTTCCAGAGTTCTTGCCAGACTGATCAGTCTGAAATGATAGTAAACTACTTTGATTGTTAGTATTTGGTTTAGATAGCCTGGAAGAAGTTATTGAAAGAGGACATCCTCACAGGGCAGCATATCAATACCCTAGGGAGAAAGTTGGACACAACAGGAACATGAAGTTCACCATGCTGAAGCAAATTGCTCTTCAAGACTTTTTCTTTTCATGTTCTTTCAGATAGACCAAAATGTTCCTAAACTACATGAAGATGCAATGGTCACCAATTTCCCTTATTATTTATTTACAGAAAACCTCATTGAGCAGAACTTAAACCCCTTAACATGGTTGATAGGACAGCCCTAGTTGGACAGTGGGCTTGACACCCTCTCCTATTTATACAAGAAAACCAGAAAATAACACTTGAATGAGATGGCCTCATTTCTTTCTCCCCCTGGATGTCTTTTTGGTTTTCCAGAGTAAAATCTTTAAGGAGGGGATAGTGTTGTAGAGCAACATATCACATGGGTCTTGATGACCCTTATCAAATTTTATCCAGACTGTTCCTGGCCTTATCAGTCTTATGGATATTGATCATCCATATCTTATTTTATCTATAGAAATAGGCTTGGTCACATGTCCACACAGCCTGGTGGCTGTGTTTCTTCCTATGGCAGTGCCACCTAGACTCATGGCTATGCCATGACATCATGACTCTAGACCTTAGATGTCTCATGGTATTTAATGTATGATCCTCCATTCTCCCACTGCCTCCTGGTAGATGTATGGCTTTTTATGCTCTCTTCCATTTCACATAGCTATGTGCTTCTTTACATGATTTATGCTCATGTATGGTATTGAATACCTCATGGACTCTTATGGTACAGACTTATTAGATAGTACCTCATGTAGCACAGCCCTAGATACAGTTTACTATATATACCTGGATAGCTAGGTGGGTTTCCCTCTAGTCTAGTTCACTTGGAAGTTTCCTCAAAGCCTTTGTCAAGTGTTCTACCTTAGTTGTTCATCCCCCCTCTAAGTCTCTGGTGTGTTCAGTGTAAGCCTAATCCCTTAAGTGGGCTTTGGGTGTTTCATATGGTGACAGTCAGTGGTGAGCAAACAGAGGCTGGATTACTAATCCCAAGGTGTACTAGTACTAGTTATAGTTTGGGAATGCCTGAGGTAACATACTCAAGAGGAAATGAGTCCAAGATAAAGGTAAGTAGTGGGTCAAGGCTTGAGAGCAAAGGCCAAGAGCCAAGAACAACACCTGCACTGCTTGGCCCATCTCAAAGTGGGCTGAGAACAAGCCAAAACCTGAATGTAAGCTCAGGCCAGGTTGGCACTATGTCTAGTGAGTTAAAAGACAAAAGTAAGGTAGAGCAAGTATGTAGTATGAAAAATTCTATAAAAGGGGTCCAAAATATGAGATATAATCATAGAGACACACAAGTCTCTACATCCATGGTGAGATAATGATCTATCAAGATATAATACCTAGAATCTCAATATTCTTATCTGATCTGTGTATGTATGCCTTTTCTTATACTCTCTTCATTCCAAACTCCAATATATATGTACTTGGTAAATAAGACATTAGTACTGTTTGAATATCAACTACATAAGTTTTCTCCCATCTCACTCCCATCTCCTCTCCATCTCTTTTTTCAAATCTCTGCCCCAAGAACAAGACTTGAACATGTCCTATGTCAACTTCTAACACTGCTTCTGTTTTTTTCTTTTTTTTTTTTTGTTGAATCCAAATTTCTATCTCTTTCAGGGTACTATATCCTCTGTAGGACAATATCAGAAATTTAACAAAAGTCTTTTTCTTGCTTCTTATAACTTTTTTGACTTGCTAGAGCAGACTTTGCTCAGTTGATGAAACATCCAAAGCCTACTTAAGAGATTAGGCTTGCACTCAACACATCAGAGACATAAATATAAAGAAGGAGACTAAGGTAGGACACTAGGGAGAGCTTTGGAGAGAACCTAGACTAGAGATTAAACCCAGGCCAGCCCCCCTTGGTTATATATTGTGGAAGCATCTAGAGCTATGTATGCTATAGTGGCAATGTCCTTATCCTAGATCTGTCATATCCTGCACTTGTCAAGTTTCCTTCAGCCTACTCCAGCCTCAGTCATGCAACTCCAGTACACACATGCTGACCTGCATGAAAATGAAATTGTGTGAAACTATACAAAGTCCAAACATAGATAGAGCTGAAGTCTATCCTACTCATATATTTTCCTTTACCCTCTGCCCCAAAAAGTGGCCAGAAAGATCTACCACATATACTAGGGGTAAATCAGTGTTTCAGAATAATTCACCCAGTACTGGCTGAGCTATGTATTTCCATTTCATTTCTCATAGTCTATCTAGATCTAGTAGCATATGAATGTTATTCAATCACTAATCATGTAATGCACAGCCAACCACTGTACTGCCCCAACATCACATGACCTTAGTATTGCCTTGACTATTATCATCTTTATCAGCCAGGCACTGTATGAAGGTAGTGAATGGACTTCTTGGGATGACTTTTGATTGATTTGGAGGCAAAATGATAAATATTACCTAAGCAAATAGTAACAAAGGTTAGTCAACAAGCTATAGGTCAAACTAATAAAGTGAAACATCCAAAGGCTACTTAAAGAGATTAGGCTTGCACTCAACACATCAGAGACATAAAGGGAGAAGAAGACTGAGGTGGGACACTAGGAAGAGCTTTGGGGAGAACTCCAAAGTAAACTAGACTTGGGATTAACCCAGGCCAGCCCCCCTTGGTTATATATTGCAAACATATCTAAGGCTATGCTACAGTGACAATGTCCTTATCCTAGATCCATGTGAAATAGTGATCCATTAGACTTCTAGATCATAAATGAAAGAAATGGAATGAAAGCATAATAGGATAGTTCCTAGGACTGCCCTGAATGAAAGCATCATAAATTAAAGAATGGAAGGCATGATGTCATAGTGTTAAGTCTGGATCCTCTGGATCAAATCCAATGAGGTCTGGAGTTGAATGAGTAGAAGATAATATAGACTGGTTGATCTGGAGTTGGAGACAAAGAGGCAAGAAACATTGATGCAGGACTTATATGTTGCATCCTTGTACTTTGCTGGTCCTTGGAATCAGATGTCAGAGTAAGTATAGAGCCTTGAGTTGGAGAGGATAAAGGAAACAAGTTGATATTCAAACTGAGGTCTAAGTATACATAGTGGAAGGTAAAGCATTTACTGTATACTATAAGGAAAACAAGAGAAAACTAAATGGAGTTATGTTACTATGGATGACAAAGATGAAGACAGGAGACAAAGAGCCAAAGCTATACATTGCGAAGTCCAAGACTGGAGCTATGCTCATAAGCAAGACACAGGTGAGAGTATAATGATACTAGTACATATTGGATAAGTGAGATACAAGAAGAACTAAATAGAGAAGAGTATATGAGAGATGCTCTTGCAGTTGTGTGAGTGAGGCTGAAGTAGGCTGGAGAGAACTTGGCAAGACCAGAATATGACAATATCTTTAGACCTGAACTCCTGAAGACTGTAGAATGGGCCACTCAATAAATATGTAACATGGAGTTTCAAAAAAATAATTTCAGGATGCCCATGTGGTCTGAGTGTTATCCACATGGCAAACAATGTGAAGTTTGAAACTGGACCCAGGATTTATAAACCTGAGGTAAAGCCTTTTACTCCTTAGACTTGAACCACCACCATGTCTAACATCAATAATATCTAAAATGGAATAATGTGCACCTCACTGAGAATTCCAATGATGATGATGTAGTGTAGAACATGAAGGCAGTGGAGTGAAGGCAGCAGATGAAGGTGAGGAAGAAGGAGGCAGCAGTACAAAAGAAGATAGAGAAGAAAGTAGTGGCATGCAGGAGGGCAGAGGAAGAGGAGGTCAAGTGCAGGTGAGTAGAGGCTGAGGAGTGTTGCCAGGGGATGGAGAAAGTGGCAGCTTGGAGGAGGGCAAAGATGTTGGCTTAAGTCATGACAGAGCATGCTGTGAAGAATAAGGTGGTAGCATAGAGTGTGACAGTGGTTACAGAGCAGCAACAGGAGAAGAGGAAGGATAGAGTAAGGCCAACAGAGTGGTATGACTGGTGTGAGTGACAGGACTGGGGAGTATGTACTGGAGCCAGGGAAGTCAATGGCATATGTGGCCTATCAGGATGGCAAGATGCAATATGAGCATGGGGGAGAAAAGTCTGGATCTTCCTGGAAGAGAGCAGTTGAGAAGTTTGAGAGAAGGTCATAGAAAAAGAAGAGAATAGCAAAGTCATTGTCAAAGCAAGCAGCCAGACTAAGCAAGGCATGCAAGGTGACCAAAGAGCTTGAGCAGATCCTTGAATGGAGTTTTGTGGCAATGCAAAGGGCTATGTGGAATGTCTGAAATAATCTTCAGAGGCAGATAGAGAGCAGCTGGACAAGGTGAGGGGGACCTGGGGCACCTTCTCAAGCTCAAAGTGATAAAGGTGTATGAAGTGGACAGATTAGCCCCAAGTTTGGGTTCAAGGAGTTGGAGATGAAGTGAAAGAGAGTCAAGGTGAAGGAGATGTGAAGATTGTTGAGAAAGAGGTGATGGAGGAGAGCAAGGGGAATGATGAGGATGATAGCAGGTTTGGTGACTCCACTATGTAAATACATGGGCTTATTAATGTAATTTGAGGCTGCAATCAGAAGTCCAAAGTGATTAAGCAGAGTGAGGTCCAGGCTTGTTTAGATAGTTGACACAAAAGTCTTTGACAAGTTTAGAGGTATGTCCAAGCTCCATGGCTAATAGCCAGAAGGTCTTATTGTCAGTACCTTCATAGCCTAACCATTGGACTAGGTAAAGCAGCTTGCAATTCCTTTGTCTATAGTCTATCTTGGAGTCAAGGATTTTTATACTCAAGCTTACCTTCAATTTCAACTGCAAATGGTAGAGTTTGAGCCCAGTTTGGGATTGTCTTCAGAACATATGGTTCTAAATGAGACATATGAAAGACTAAACAGTGTATGTATGGCCTTCATGGAGTTTGGAGGTCAAAGCATAAAGGAGTGCATATCAGCTTGTGCTACTGATGTATAAGGTTCAAGGTTTTTTTGGACAGCTTCTTGAAGAGTCAGGTAGACTAGAAACACTTGGCCTTGATGAAAAAAACCTGGTCATTGTTATATTCCATTTGACTCATGATCCTCTGATCCATTCTGACTTTCCTTCAACTCTTATTTCACCTCTAATCCTTTCCTATATCCTCTATGTCAGGTCTAACATCCTCTGACCTTATTCAAGTTAACCCCATTCAGACTTCCTGACATTGGACATTCATCCTCTGCTATGCCTTCTCTAATTGGCTTGGTCTCAATCTGGCTCTTGATTATCTTTGTATTCATCTTTTATATGCTTTTCATTCTCCAATCCTATGCTCCCTTGTTCTTTGCTTAACCTTTAATAATCCATAGTAATACCTATGCCTGGAATACAGTATGCTCTCCTTTGACCTCCATCTCAGCCTTGTATTCTGTATTCAGATATCCAATACACACATTAGTATTTAAGTAGTTACATTCACATTATATCTCTTCAAATATCAACTAAAGTTAACCTCTTATCTCTATTCCATTCCTTTCATCATTCCAGCTCCAACTTCAAGACTCCTCCATTGTCACTTCCTCAACAAGTCCTCCAGACTTTGTCCTTCTCTATTACATCTGTCATCCTATTCCAGGATTGATCAAACTTACAATCTCCATCCTTCATCCAAAATTGAGAACTACCCTGAGGGACTAGGCAAGGGTGTGACACACAAGTCCTACACCAAAGTTCTCATCCATCCTGATCCTACTTTACTCTGAATCCTGGCTGAAGTTATATCAGAACTTGTTTTCTTAACCCAGACTTGGACTGAAGGTGTTTGGAGATGACATATGACCTCTGTGTAAGAAACTGAGTTTTGACAGTATATTCAAACTCACTCTTGCTAGTCCTTTGTCCTCACATATTCTGCTCATTTGAATATTTGCTTATATTCCTGTTTGCCCATTCAGGATCATAGCATCTTCCATAGGCCTCTTCATCACCTTGCTGAGACTCTACTGCATTCTATGCATTGTTTCATGCACTCCACCACCTCTGACTTTGGACTCCATTCTAGCTGTGTTCTTGAATCACAGCTTCATCACAGCCAACTCCAAATACAATCCATTACTTATTCTCTGACATCACTCAAATCTGACTTCCTACAACTTTCTCAAACTCCACTTATGTCTGGTTGTCTTGCATTCTATGCTTAATATCTATGACACCTGGTTAGTTAGCCACCTTCAGACTCTCCACTGCCTCTTTGACATGAGTGTCACTTACCCTTGGTTCATCTGGTATGACCTCCAATATTACCTCTGATACCTTTGACCACAATCTCTCCTCCATAACCCTTCACTCTAGTGAAATCATCTCTGGGTTTTTATATTGCCTCATTGGATTTCTTATTTTGTATGTGATTGGAACCACTTTAGCTCATCACATATGCTTCATTGAGCAAGCAGTTGGGATTGAGCAAGCACTTTCTCTGATGTCTACAGAACAAAATGCTAACCTCTTTATATGATTCCTCATGACTCCCAGACTTTCTTGTCTCACTTTTGGATGAATTCTAACTTCCTCTAGCCTAGTTAGCCAACCTCCAGATCAAATACTGAATGGCTCCTCCCCTATCCCAGTCCTCACTTGGGCCAAGAATCTTCTCACCCAGCTTAAGGCAGCTGGTTATGATTTCTCCAATAAGGTGAAGACAATGCTTCTGCTTGCCAAGCTCTCCTCCTCCTATGACACTGTTATGCAGATGCAGAAGGACTTAGCAGGGAAGGTGAAAGAGCCTACCTATGAGAAGATTGTCACCACTGTCCAGCTTGCCTGGGATCAGATGTCCAGGCATAAGAGAAAGGGAAAGGAGATTATCCACAAGATCTCCAATGTGAAGCATGTGAGTAAGGTCTCTTCTTTCCAGCAGCAACAGCATCCTGAGTCTGGCTCTCAGCAGCCATTGAAGGAGGAGAAAAAGAAGAAGAAGAAGACATACCATGGCAAGGACAAAACCAAGGCCCAATCCAATGCTGCACAAACAGCATTTGCCTCTGCTGCCTATGTTCTCAACAGCAACATCTTTTCTCCACCATCCCACATCCCCTACATTCACACTATAGGTCCTATGCCCACTCTTGACCCTTGGCTCCTTGTCCATCATTCTTCACAAGCCTACCAAGGCTACTCTGATACACTAGTAGATTCATGCATCAACTGCCCATGCAAATGAGCTTACACCCACCATTGAAACAGTAAGGTGCATCAATGCTAGGATCATTCCATTCATTCTGGCCCCCCCCCTCTGCCTCTCTTCACCAGATCTCCCCTGTTGTAGAAACCTTCCAAGAGGCACCTCACTCTTGGCATGATGCTATGGAGCAAGGTGTGAACTCCTACTGAAACAACCCAAAACCCAGCTGGGATCAGGCAGCACTTAAACCAATAGGAAAAGGAAGTGACTGAGGTGGGACACTCAAAGGTTTTGGGGAAAACCTCGAAGTGAACTTGACTGGAGGACATCCAGCCCAGGTATCCCAGGTATATATACTAAATGGTATCATATGTACATATTTGGGATCTACCCTAATGTGTTCATACAGCCTAGGGGCTATAACGTGGTAATGAAATGAAATGGAAATATAGAAGCACATAGCCCTAGGCTGTGCGGAAACAGAAGAGAAACATGTTTCACCAGTGAAACAAGTGACAGAGGCGAAGCATGTGAGAGGTGTGAAACATAGAAGAGTGAAGTAGTGAAACATAGAAGCATTAGTCCTTGAGACAGCACTGATGAAGATAAGATATATATTGAGAGATGCGACTAGCAATCTCTGAGATTAGATAAGATAAATAAGATAAGATGAAAAGATGAAAAAGAATCATACAAGTCCATTAAATAGGGGCATCCAAGTTAGATTTGTAACACCTACCATCTGCTTTCCCTTGTCATTCCCTCTCTTGAAAGTCATATTGTTGCCTATTCCCTATCTCTCCTATGTCCCAGTGGCATGCTGGACTCTTTCCTAGATGACTCTAAAGATGAGACACAGTGTTCTCAAAGTGCAAGCACTCTTGTTGCTCCAAGAACAAGGAGATCCAGGCTCCACCTGCAAATGAGTGGGATTGTCATATCCTGGTCTTGCCAAGTCCCCTTTAACCTATTCCTGCCTCACTCGTGCAACGCCAGTATGCACATGCCAACTCTGTAGGTAAGTCTGAAGCATCTTTCATATCCCTTTCTTATTTAGTCTTCCTTGTGTCTCGCTTACCTGTTATATACTAGTATCACTTTAGTTGTACCTCCAAGCCTGTGTCACATGTGGGCACAGCTCCAGTCTTAGACTTCCCAGTGCATAGCTCCAGCTTTCTGTCTTTTGTCTCTGTCTTCATCATCCATAGTACCACAACTCCATTTAGTTTCTCTTGTTCTCCTCATAGTATAAATACTTTACCTCCTGCTGTACTTAGACCTCAGTTTGAATATTGACTTAGTTTCCTTCATATCCTCTCCAACTTGAGCCTCTGCACTCACTCTGACATCTGACTCCAAGGACCAGCGAAGTACAAGAACGTGACACATAAGTTCTATGTCAAGATTTTTCACTCCTCCATCTCTGACTCCAGTCTCACCAGTCTATCTTGCCCTCTGCTTCTCTATCTGTTCAACTCCAGACCTCATCAGATTTGATCCAGAGGACCTGGACTTAACAGGAATGAGGATGATATTGTCAACCTTTACAAGTCAGACAATCAAGGATGCATGGAGATCCTCCCAGCTTCCATCTTGAAGAAAGAAGAGCAGCTGGACTGGTCTGATGAGCCAATGGAGTCCATCAACTTTGCAAGATCAGTACATTGCTTACCATCCAGATGCTGCTCACTGATTTCTCTTGATGTATCTAATCATGATCAAGCAGTTAGTTTACATACCAACTTGGACAATGAGCCATCTGTGGGCTTTGGATATTTATTTCACACTTGTTCTTTTTTTATGTGAATGTACCACCTTGCATTGAGTTCTGTGGACTATCTATTTGGGAAGGTACTTACAAAGAGATGCAACATCTCAAAGAATATCTGCAAGTTGCTCAGGTGGGAAACAAAGCTCTGAGATTGTACTGGTTGACAAGGGGAGGGCCTTGACAATAGGACACAAGCAATATGTTAGATGGTACAGAACAAGTATAAAGTACAAGTGTGGGCAGCAAGGATATACATAAGGAAGAGAAAAATCATAACAGTTTATGGCTGGGATGATGACCATGAGGTTTGGTGTTGACTGCAAGAAGTACAACATGGTGTCCTTGAGAATCTGGCACAGCAAGCTAAGATAAGCTCTTCGCCATGTGCAAATACACTAACCTACCTTCAAGATATCATGCAGCTGTTGCACAATCTCCCATTCCTCTTGTATTGGCGAAGGTCCTAGCACTTTGTCAACATGTCCACTGCCTGCCTGTAATGCAAGATATACTTCAATATATTCAATATGGAGTTCTAATGAGTTGTAACATCCAAGGACATCAAGGTGACAGAAGAAGAATGGTACTGGAGCAGATTATTTTGAATACAATTTTATGCAACTAGAGGAAGTCAGAATGCGGAATGCATGGCAAGCTTTCTGTCTCACTGTCATATCCCGTATCCGACCTTCGACTCACTCTGAGCCTATATGCTCAACTCCGACCTACTCCGAGTTTTCTACTCACGAACTCCGGAACGTTCTCGTCGATTCCTTTCTTCATTTAGAAACACTTGTTCTTTCGTCTTTCCTCTTTGTAATATCTTCGCCTTAGTTTTACCTCCAAACCTGTGCCTCGACTGCGAGCACAGCTCTGGCTACGTACCATCCGGTGTATCGCTCCGGTAATCCTTCCTCCGTATCCGTCTTCGTCATCCGCAGTATATAACTCCGAATAGTTTCTCTTGTT
>JBBPUA010000967.1:0-10779 GCA_038094355.1 Afroboletus lepidellus | reverse complement strand
GTCTCAAACTCTCCACGTTCTGTTGGGTCCCAAACTGTCGCTCCTTCTCGATCTGCTTGATTGACCACTCGCAATCAGGTGGTACTGTAGTGTAGTGGTCTATCACACGAGATTTTGACTCCCTCAATCAAAGTTTTCGAATGGGGAATGTTCCAAAACACATTTAAATCCTGGCAGGACCTCGGCTTCTCAGCAGTAATTGAACCTTCAGCCGGAGCTATTTGACATAAAGATCGACGGGCTCTTGAAATAAGATCAGCTGTCCCCGTGTCCGTCATGTTTCCCCTGATTACTAGATTTACTGACACTTCGGGGGCACGGTATGATCCATCCTCTTTATGCAGTCTCGAGGAAGCCACATCATGATAACGATATACGGATACGAGCGTGACTTGTTGAACAACTGGGGTTGCGAGTCAGCCGAGTCAGGAACTGAGATCAATCTCTTCTACAGCATCTTGCCGACTTGCATATATTCACTGACCGCTTCGATCATGCTGAGAAAAGAAATACCTCGCCATTTAGGTGTAGACAATTTTCCCTCGCCTCGCTCCGCAGCTGGTCGGTCTTAACATGCAAGTCGTCGTCCCGCACTTGGGCTTGAACAACCTCCATGCCAGTTAAGATTATCGAGTCAGGTTTCAACTGAATAAGTGCATGAAACCAGTCAGATCCGATCTGAGAGCACGCACCTTTGCACAAAGTCTGGACCAGAGCTCAGGTTGAAGAGGAAGAGCTGTCAACATGCGATGGGTTGCGATACGAAACCCGAAAGGATCAGGATCTTGTTCAATAGTCCCGCTAACTTAGTAAAGGATGATGAAATTGACAAATGAATCACCAACCGTCACAGCCAATACTCGACTCGGAGATTATGCATCGACGGTGGGAGCCAGCACAATTTTGATGACCGTAACCGATCATATGATGATGATGTCCTGGCAGTGGAAGTACTCAATGGCACCATCATGATGGTAGAGTTGACCAAATAGTACTGGCCGTCCCTAGTAGTTACTCTTTTCCAAACAATCCTGACAGGACGGCGTTCAACAATGTCCGACGAAAAGAGTGACCCTGCGATTCAATCCAACGCGACGCCCAACCTGAACGTGTTCTATTTCAGATCAACTACTTATTGCCAAATTCCTTGACATGTATGTCAGAATGACCTACAACTACGAAAATTTTTTGTTAGCTAGTACATAGTTGGCGACCTTCACCATCATTGAGCGAGTAAACGTTGGAGCGCCTCCCTAGTAACGTGCGCACGAGGCACGAGGTTGCAAGGAAAATGAACTGGGTGGCTAGAATCATATTGTCTTGGGGTCAGGGACATGCACCGAACTGACCAAACTCACTGCGTCAACCCATTTACGAACCGAGCTTCGAACTTGACGTCGTCACCATTTTCGTCTTTGGCGGTATTGAAATCCAGCGTGGCCAGAAGCGTCGCAATGCCAATCCAGATGGATGCGTCCGCAACATGTCGGCCTGGGAAGGGCAAATTGTGGAATTACCATTGACGGGACACATTGTAGCTTACCTGCGCATCGCCGCCTCCCGAATCCAAATACAAAATCAGCGGGGTCGTCGTCGTTCAATGTCCCTTCGGATTTCAAGAACCTCTCAGGAAGAAACACATCTGGATCAGGATAGCGAGTTTCGTCGCGCGACATTCCCCTGTCACACGCTGGTTTTAGACTTCCTTGTGACAAACGATCCCCCGTACCAAATATTTGCAATGATGGTCGCCCCTATTGAGAAATAGTCATCACTGGGAATCGTTTCATGTGTATTTCTGACATACCGCGAGGTATGTAGTAGCCCTTGTAAATGTCGTCAGCGACAACAGCATGCGGGACACCTTTTGGATGCTTCAGGATATACCAAGGAGTACAACAACTAATAAAAAAACTTGCCCAGAGGAGCAACCGGTATCCACCTGAGCGATTCGCGTAAGATCGCTTCCACATACGGCAGCGATGGCCTATCCTCGAATTCTGGAAGCCTGTCGGTCCCAATTACCGTGTCGATTTCGGCTTGGGCCTGTTTCCAGACACGGGGGTTCTTGACCATCGCCAATGTGAAAGTCAGCAGTGTTGCCGCCGTCTGCTTGTACATTAGTGACATATCTCGTTAAATTACAATATATATACGGTCTCTGCAGCACCTAAGGATGCGTGAATAATAGGATTAATCACCCATGTCGATGAGACCTTACCGAGTACTGAAGTCAAAGCTGCCCCTTTGAGAGCCTTCTCGTATTGAGCACGGTATGTATTGTCTAGTCTTTCCATACGCCGAATGTGATCAAATACCATTGTATTGGCGACAATATGTTCTTTCGCTGCCTGCAAAAAAGCTAGCTCTCAAGTTTTGAAGGAAGAGGGAAAGCCTACCATTCTGTTCTTGACAGATTGGTATGGCCTGTTAAGTACCTGAATGCCTAGATTGTTCGCCTTTGTTGCTTGTCGTCTGATGCGAGACAAGGTAGGGATCCACTCTGGTATGCTCAATACTGATATGAAGTGAAATGAGTGAGGTCAAAAACTCGAGCCTGAAACACACCAAATGGGAAAGCTTTCAAGATGACTGCCATCTCAGGCGTCAGTGACGGGATGGATGCCTCGCAGAAATCGTCAGTCAGTTTTACCAAAGGGTCTCCTTGGGCCTCTGGCTCATAGTCGTATACAGTAGACATAGCCACTGCGGCACCAAACCTTACAACGGTCAAAGTTATTTCGAAAATAAGAATGCGCAACAGACGGACTCACGTTGAGTAGTAAGACGAATATTCGTTGGGATCTTCCACGGTTTTGATGATTATCTCGCGGGCTCGGCAGAGTTGCATCGGGCGAAAAGCACGAGCAGCCTCTGCATGGAACGTCTGATGGATTATGCGCCGGGCCAACCTCCAGTGTGGGCCATACCGGATGAAACCAATATTTTCACCATGTCCGTAGCTGACGTCCATCCTGAATCACGATCTGATATTAATTACATTCTAAGATTGCACTTACGGCTCAATAGTTGCAATGAATGGGCGGTCAGAGTATATTTGCGACCGTTTCTCCAATAGCTCTATTGCATCCGCATAGGTGTTCAACACGATCACGTCAGTGTTTAGCAGTTTGGCGTATACCACATTTCCTGAAAATACTCAACAAAAAAAGAAAGTAGCGCAACACTTCCCTCACCGTATTTCGAACGCCAGGCTGTATACGTCAACCAGGGTTCCTGCGCATTGATAGAGAGAGCACTACCCAACAGCGGAAATGGTGTAGGACCAGGAGGCATGGAGTGGCCATTTCTCTCATTGCGATTGCGAATGTACCGCTGAGCGGCATCTACGACCACGATCGTGGATAGGGCGAGCGCCGTGAGCTGAGTCGCAGAGGGTTGTGAAATAACAGCGAGCCAATCCATGGAGGAAGTAAAGTTCCGTACCGTTTTAAATCCATTCATTGCTCTTGCTCAACTTAGATGCCGGCTTTTCATGTACGACAGCGATCAGTGGCCAACACACCGTCATGTCGCTAATCAAACAGTTCAGCAGCGCGACGACTGTCGTTACCAGTGGCGGCAATCAACTGCGGAGTGATGTGGAAACTGAAAAATCGTAATGGGGAGTTATAGAACGACCTCAAGTGAGAACACTAGTGTTGAGGTGAGCGTAGATGTAATCTCCGAGGGGCCCAGAACGTATTTCAGAGCCAGAACTGAGAGGAAACAGTAGGATGTAGAATGGCTCCGCCACAAAGGCCGATGAAGGACAGTGAGTCAACAAGGATGACAAACGGCTTGACGGACTGCGCGGAGACAACCAACCAATGAGCCGTTGAGAAAGTTCAGACATCGAACAGAAGCCGAAGCCTGGGTGAGAGAGAATAATGCTGCTCGACCACATCTTACAGGCATGCAGTTCGCAATCATCACGATGGACATCGCAATTATACCCATTTGTCCAAACGTCCGGTATGGCGACTCGGACTTGACTACGAGGAGGGCGAAACCTGGAGATGGTGTCAAATGCCCAAATCCCATCGTTACTTTCGTGACTTTCACGCAGCCCATCATTGGCATGCACCATCCGCGTACAGTGTTGTGAGACACGCAACTGTCATAGGTTGGTCCCCGGTCGCTTACCCCCCTACCGCCGCGTGTCTCCATACGTCATCTAGTTGACAAAGAGTCCGATATTGTTATCAGAAGGCGCTGTCAATCCTATCTAGTACCATTCAGTTCGTGGTTCTAATCAACATGGAGGAATAGAACCATTATGAAAGAGTAATTGTTTTCTTGAGCCTTCGATATCGTGTGCCACCTGGCATCTTCCACCGTTTTCTCGAGGACCGGGCATCACATTCAACCTCCGATAGCGGATGCGATCCAGCTTCTGACATCCAACGACGTCCTTGGTGGTCTTGGCCGGGGCCCAACCCATGTATTCGTTGCCAGACGATTATTATGCCCGGGACACGCGCTTCAGCCTGACGCCATATACTTCGAAGAAAGGTTTTGGTGCCACTGGCACACTTGGTTCTATCCCTCAGGCTGGTTCAGCGCGGGCGTCTTCTGATTCAATATCCCTCGTTCGCTTCCGACTCATCAACTACCATTATGAAGGATATGGTGGCTTCACATCATACGAAGAGAGCCAGGCGCCAAGCTCTTTGATCACATAGCAATAGAACTTCGGAGGACACCCTCAATAACACGTGTACGAGGGACGAGGTCACAAGGAAAGAGCAAGGAAAGTGACTATAGTATTTTTAGACTCAGAAATCGAGAATACGAACTGGCATCGTTTGAACTCACAACGTAAAGCCACTCGCAAAATTTGCTTGGAACTCGATATCGTTGCCATTTTCATCTTTGATAGCATTGAAGTCCAGCGTAGCTAGCATCATTGCAATGCTACTCCAGAGGGATGCATCTGCAACGTGTCTGCCTGAAAAAGATCGTAAATCAATCATGATACGAACTTCCCGTGACCTACCTATACATCTCCGTCGACCAAACCCAAAGACAAAATCTGCAGGGTCATCATCATTCAACGCCCTTTCTGGGTTTAAAAATCTCTCTGGAACGAAAGATTCTGGGTCTGGATAGCGATGCTCGTCACGCGACATCGCCCTGTTTTACTGTGTTTTAATGATGAACTCGACACAGTCGCTAATACTCACACGTACCAAATATTTGCAACGACAGTTGTCCCTGTCCGAGAAGGTCAATAAGTCAATTTCGCACACCTCGCAAACATACCACTAGGTATGCAGTAACCCTTGTGAATGTCACTAGTTGTGACAGCGTGTGGAATACCTGATCTTGAGTTAAATAGATCAAGGGTGTCAATAGTGCTAGAGAGCTCACCCAAAGGAGCAACCGGTATCCACCTCAACGATTCACGTACGATCGATTCCACGTACGGTAAGGATGGTCTATCCTCAAATTCTGGAAGCCTATCAGTTCCTATCACTGTATCTATTTCGGCTTGGGCGCGTTTCCAGACGCGAGGGTTTTCAACCATCGCAAGCGCAAAACTCATCAATGTCGAACTAGTTTGTCGTGTCCATCAGGACACATTCTCCGCAACTCGTGGACTACATACCGTCTCTTCTGCGGCTGCACCCAAGAGTGAGAAGCCATTAGGGTTGTTTAAGGCAACGAGACCTTACCGAGAAGGATAGTGGACGATGTGTGCTTGAGAGCTAGTTCATATGCGGCACGCTGTGAACCATCGACTTTTGTCATGCGCTGGATGTGTTCCGATACCATTGAATCAGGTACATCTTCTTTGGCCTCCTGCAACAGACAAACTGTTGTCAGCGCCTTCTAGCAGATCATGAGAAGGTTACCATGCACTGCAAGGCTGCTTGGTACGGCGCTTCCAATGCCTTGAGACTTAGAGCGTAGGACTTGTTTGCCTCACGTCTAATGCAAGATAATCCTGGGATCCACTCCGGTACATCCAACACTTGTCGTGGGTGGAACCATTATGATTGAGTATAGCGATGCTTGAGACTGCCAGTGAATTCGCTTACGAAAAGGAAAGGCTTTAACAATAGCTGCTTTCTCAGGTGTCACTCCCGGCACGGAAGCTCTGCAGAAATCGTCGACGATTTGGACCATGGGGTCACCTCTGGGTTCTGGCTCGTAGCCGTACACGGCCGACATAGCTACTGCAGCAGCAAAACTAGAGAAGGCAAAGCTATCAGGCAACAACGGGCGCAAGGAACTGGTTTCATTACGTGGCAAAGTGAGATGAATATTCCTTGGGATCATGGATGATGTTAACGGCCATTTGTCGGACTAGGCGAAGTTGCATTGGCCGAAATGCGAGAGAAGCCTCGGCGCGCAATGATTGATGCATGATACGACGGCACAATCTCCAACGTGAGTCATACTTGGCAAAAATCATATTTTTACAGTGTCCGTAACTGGCAAAAATCGACGGCGAGGATTGATCAAATAGAGAGACGTTACTCACGGCTCGAGAGTTGCGATGAATGGGCGATCGGAGTATATCTGTGACCGTTTCTCAAGCAGTTCCGTTGCCTCAGAGCGCGAGTTCAACAGAATCACATCGGTGTCCAGCAACCGGACATAGACCACGTCACCTGACGATTCTCAGAGTTAGGCATCGTGGCACCATACCACTCACCGTAGTTTGCCCGCTAGGCAGTATATGTCAGCCACGGTTCTTGCGCATTAATAGAGAGGGCACTGCCCAAGAGTGGGAGTGGGCTAGGACCGGGAGGTCGAGAGTGTCCCTTGGCGCCAATAGGACCCCGAATGACTCGCCTGAGCTGATGACGATTAGCCTGCACCCTGCTGAGTAGGTGAAAGGCGTGTAATAAGCCACTGCAAGGAGAGAGTTAGGCTCATCAGCCACTGACAAAGAGTGCCGCCTTATAAACATTATCACGAGTAGACTCCCATCTTCCCATGTGGTACCGTTCAAAAGGACATCAGGATCTCTCTATTCACTTCTTTTGTATAGCTTCGAGCAATATGGGACTGCAACGTGGCCATCATAAATGGGTAGTCTGTCACACGCACGGACCATTGAAATGTAGATTTTGGCCCTGGAACTCCTTGGATTGGGATGCTAGGGCTCGAATAGCAAGGTGTTTAGTGCGATATATTTAACAATCTCCTGGTGCGTTTACAGCCAACTTTGGGCGATCGAATTGCTGACTGTTATGGCCGTAGTGCTATTTGCAAGCGGGCAAGCGGATAACCATGAAAATGTTTGGCGCGTTACCCAGGCTCCAGGTGTCACGAATCGTTGGCACCAGCAAGCTCTTCCTTGGTGAACTCCACGACCTCGTCACTCGAAGGGCGGAATCGAGCATCATTAGCGGATATCCAACAGCGCTCGATGAACGTCCACGCTCCGTGAGGATCGCAATACTCGGTCGCCTAGGCGCCATTCCTCGCGAGACTGCATGGATGACTTGTGCTTCGCACGCGTAATAATAATATGGCACTTTCCCACTCAAAATCTATCACGTACAAGAGAGCCTGTAGTGCGGAACATGGAAGAGTTAGGGAAGCCACGAACCCGCAGCATAATTCTTCTAAACGAATACACGTCACTCTGCGTCGTTGGCGTGGCGCGCGGGGATTCTTCTTCCACACCGTCTTCAGGTATCTCGAGGTCCAGCAACTCGGGCACAGTCCAGCGACTCGGGCGCAGTCCAGCGGAGGGTACCTCGCGCGTGGAACGAAGTGGCAAATGTCGAAGCACCAAGTTCGGTCAACAGCATCGATAAACCCAAGTTGGCGATACACGCTATCCCATCTCCGTAGACGAGGACATTGGACTGGAGAATGGACTGTCACTTGGATAGCGTGATTGTGGGCGGGTACGAATTCACGTACACCTGATAGGTCGCCGTGCACGGCAGAATATGAATGGACTACCAAAGATGACCTAAACTCGGTGGTGACTTTAGTCGTGACGAAACTCGCGGTATTGTAGGCCAGAGGCCACATTATTGAGCTATGCGGACTAGGGTAAGGACCACTTCAAAACGAGGTTACCAAGGGACATACTAGGCTAAGGATAGGAAGCGCGGAAAGGCTATCATAACGGTCCTCGAGATAAGACGTCAACGTGCCATTATCTGCCCAGGGACACCATGGCAGGGAATCGACCTAATCCCATGGTTGTCCCGAGCAGTGTCGTGTCTTAAGTCCAGCCACACCTTGATCTCACGCCGGAGTCGCTATATGGATGGCAAGGTTAATCAACCACGGGAAGAAATAGTGGAGAATGTGTCAAACCTTGTGTTTCTTGGCAAAATCGCTGTCCTCGCTTGAATACATCTTGATGGCTTTAACAGCCACCTGTCGTACTATTGTGTGTCGGTTCTTTCGTGCACCAAACAGAAACGTACATTAGTAGATTCGCCATGTTCTCGACGCATTGCTCTGTATATGTCTGCTCTGTATATGTCTGCGAATCCACCAACGAAGGAGGTCAACAGCTCTAGAGAACTCACCCGTGGGTTCAGCAGGTTTCCACCTCAATACTTCCCGCAGAATTGCATCCACGTACGGCAGGGAGATGTCCTCAGACGTGGGAAACCTGTTCATTCCGATGACCATGTCGAGTTCTGCCTGAGCACCTTTCCAGACACGAGGGTGTTTAACCATCGCGAGCGTGATGGTCATCAACGTCAAACTAACCTGTTGGTTTTATCAATGACACTTACTTCGTGAAATATGAACTGCGGACTGTGTCTGAACCAGCTAGGTTGCACAAAGAATGAGATACGGCTGTTAGATGTCCGTATTGGCAAGGCCTTACCAAGAAAAGCCAATACGATTTACGCTATCGAGCTTTGCCAAACGCTGGATGTGATCAAATACCATTTAGTCTACAACAATATCCTCTTTGGCAGCCTGCAACAGACATGTTGTTGACACCACGTTCCGGCAGATCAGAGAAGGCTTACAATACGTTTCTGAACCAGCTCGTATGGCATCTCTATGACCTTGCTACTTAATGCGTAGGCCTTGCTTGCTTCCCGTCTGACGCGAGATAGGCCAGGGATCCACTCGGGAACACGCAGCACTGTGAGAGAATGACGTTGTTCTAGCTGGTCACGGCCCAGGGAACTTACAGAAAGGGAAGATTTTGAGTAGCAGTGCCTTCTCTGGCGTCAGTGACAACAGAGAAGCTTTGCAAAACTCTTGGATGATTTTCACCAAAGGGTCCTCCTTGGGCCGTGGTTCGTAGTCATAAATGGCAGACATAACCACCGCAGCAGCATATCTAAAGCATGATTAAGGGCATTGGACTGGTGCCCTGACGTTTGACAGTGAAAGTAATAGGAACCTGGATCATCGATCATGTTAATGACTATCTGGCGAGCTCTGCGAAGCTCCATCTGGACAAATGCGAGAGCAGCCTCCGAGTCGGCACGGAATGTCTGATGGATGATGCACCTGGCTCCAATTCGGACCATACCGAGCAAAGCCAATGTTGTTACCATGACCATATCTGAAAGATGGCGATTTCCAAATCATTGTCCGTCTCCGATGTGTCTGTAGAGTACACCTAAGGCTCTGTTGTTGTGATAAACGGGCGGTCGGAGTAGTATATCTGTGACCGTTTCCCAAGCATCTCAATTGCCTCCGAGCGCGAATTCAACATGATCAGTACATCATATCGCCTAACAGCCCTCAGCGACAAGAAACGTGGTTGCCCGTGCCATGCTCACCACATTTTTCCCGCCATGCTGTGTATGTCAACAAGGGTTGCCGTGGATGGAGTGAGAGAACGCTGCCAAAGGGCGGGATGGGGTGGGACCAGGGGGCAAGGGGTGGCCATTCCTCTTGGTGTAATCGTGAATCAACCGAGTGACATCTAGAGTCAAAATCGCAGATAGAACAAACGCCACAAGCTGAACGATGATTGCGAATCCTTTCTGAGAAAGAAGGGCACGTCTGGGTAGAACACACGATCTCCAAGGGTATACACTCATGTTCCGGGGAGCTCCCTCCCCATTTCAGGATATACCCCACGTCAATTGTGACGGGGTAGCCAGTGCTAGTGTTGGAAAAGTCCGGTTCAGTTCTACTAGCCACGTCAAGGCGTCACTACAAAGGAGTTTGTGCAGTAGCCCGAGCCGCTGGCTGGGGTCGGTTGGACTGTTGACAACGGCCCAGATCGATTCAGAAGCTGCATGAATCTCGATAGTACCTGCACGCAACAAATAGGAGATTATCTAACTTTAATTATGCTCAAGAATTGCACTCCCTTCGGACCATTAAGACGGCAAGTTGGAAATAGATGGATGAAGAAGATATTCGCAGAGAAGCAATTGCAGACTTCCTCTACATCCACCTCGCCATATACACATTTTCTTCAAGAGGCTGTTGTCCCATCCCGTCGTTCATCGTTCGTCGCGCTCGCGACCCAGCCACAGCGCGCCTTGGAAGCCTGAGACCAGATCACTTCCGCCTTCGTTTCGTGTCCACCGGCTCACTCGTCATCGCTGTAGTTCCAGTCATTGATCATTTCGTCCGTCATCCGCTCGTTGGCACCGCCACGTTAGCCAACGCCTGGCAGACGAACATCAATTTGAAATGAAAAGGAACAGCTGCGAGAACACACTGTACGCACTCCAAAAGCCACTTCGCGATTCGAAACGGCGAAAGCAATGTCAACGACGTCACAGCTCGCCCGCGACCACAAAGAGGCGGGAAAAAGACGGTGCAAAGGGGAAACGCAGCGGAGTCTGAAAGTCGGCTGAGCCCTACAGG
>JBBPUA010000965.1:0-10828 GCA_038094355.1 Afroboletus lepidellus | reverse complement strand
CTATCAGGTGACTCGTCATCGCCTGCTGGCGCTCAACGATCTAAATCCTCGTTGTTCAAATCATTGTTTTCTCTCTTTTCCAAGGACAGACTAGTGGCCTCTGACAGGTCGCCTGGGTTGATTAATCCGTCATCTTCAGCCACAGCCCCCACTTTCCCTTTGTCGTCGCCCTCGATGTCGCCACTGCACTCGCCTTTTCTGCTACCTCCGCCACGTAGCCCGAGAGTCTCGAGCCATGTCCCTCGACGTTCGCTCGAAGTGACGTCCGATGACGGTAATACCGCGCTTTCGTCCAGACGATATCCGAGTTCCGGACGTAACCGTCTTCACGACGAATGAAAATACCTGCTACCTAGACGAGTTGCGTTAGCCATGAGCATTTCTTTTGTACATGGGGTTCATATACTAGAACTGCGTTTTCGGGTCATAAGAATCGCGTGAGGGTTATGCACTCGTGTGACCGCAGTCAGCGTGAATTCGATCACGGCTGCTAGCGCCCAGATCCAACCTGCTCTGATGCGTCTACACCTTGCAAACAACCCGCGAACCCTCTTCCTCGTGACAGATTCTCATGATCAGAGACTGGGATCCCCACACAGAGCGCTTACATTTCGCACGGCAGAGGCCAATGCCCGAGTCGTGGTCGAATTTTTGCCCGGAGATGAAGTAAATCTTACGGGCGCAGTCAGGTTAACACACCGTCCGGTGAAAGGATGTCTGGGGCTCATTTCTGTGGAAAATGGCACGTACCAATATCATCCTCGCTGGCCATCTGTTCACCGGGGGTTTAGACATATTCCTTGCTGTGATCACTGCGGCCACCGAAGTAGGGAACACTCGCCCATCTCAGTCACTTCCGGAGAAAGTTGGGAGGATCCACGAGGTCCAGTTCTACTGTCTGACGTCGTCTTCATGGGACGATTTCTCCTCTTCTCAAGACTCGCTCGTCAGTCCGGAGAGTATGGACCCAATGCCTAGCAGAGACGCATATTTACAGTCCCTCGGTTCGAATGGGGTCTTCGAACACCCCTGCACACCTCTCACAAAGATCCTATCTTCTGGTTCTTTCTACTACGCCCTGGATCCACCCTGGGACCTGTCGACAAGGCTCGCTATACGGCTATCTCGAGACGATCGCATCCAAAATGACATTGGCGTCTTTGACGAACGTTTCGTTTGGAACGAATACATCATCCGAAGTTTACTCGATTTTCGGGAGAAACTCGATCTACAGGAACGCCAAGATCTTGATCGTTGCCAGTTCATCGTGCGCATTGTTGCTTGATATTTTTTTCGGCTGATGTATGAATCCGTGCCCAGGTTCTTGCAATACAGGGGTATGTAGGAGTGTCTACTATGGCCCTTCCAGCACCACCCGTCAACGGCGCCCCCGTTATTGCCACATTATCGCTCATATCACGCCTTGGGTGGAAGAGGGCGGGCACCCGCTTCAATACCCGAGGTGTGGATGATGATGGGAATACTGCAAACTTTGTAGAGGCGAGTATACAGACAGTCGATTCGTTAATCCAGTGTTTCAATAAGCATTGCAGACAGAAACAATATTAAGTACAGACCAGCACTCCGTGAGTTACACACAAGTTCGAGGAAGTGTGCCACGTAAGCCGTTCCCCGTTTATATATGTTCCGTCTCATTTCGGAGCAGTGTTCTGGGAACAACAGGGTATACAGACGTTCGGTCAGCGTATTCAGATAACTCGTCCACAAGCATCACAACCCGCGTTTGAACGCCACTTTGCATCACTCATAGAAGAATACGGGGCGACGCACACAGTTAATCTGCTCGGTACAAAGGAGAACGAGGCCACCCTCACCGCAGCGTACGCGAAGCATTTATACCAGGCCAGAGGAATTTGGGGGGATCACCTCAGCATCACACACTATGACTTCCACAATGCTGTTAGAATCAGTGGTCATGATAGCATCATAAGGGAGCTTGGGTAGGTCGATTTTCTCCTCGCATATTTCCCTTGTTACCATGACCCGAAGACGCCTGGAAGACATTGCCGATCACATGGATAGCTTCGGATTCACGTTAATAGACGCCTTGACAGGTGAAAGGATCACGGAGCAACATGGGGTATTCAGGACGAATTGCTTGGATTGGTAAGATAGATCGTCCAGACCAGATACTCTTTATTTGTTGTATGTTGACTGGTTTTAATATAGCTTAGACCGCACCAATTTCGTCCAAGACATCCTTTCACGCAAGGCAATCGAACAGTTTCTCGGCCTTGTCCACCGCGAATGGTTACAGGCCAACATTCTTTGGGCGCACCACAGGGAACTATGGGCAGAAAACGGCGATGCGCTCTCGCGCATATATGCTGGCACTGGCGCTCTGAATACAAGTTTTACGCGGACCGGAAAACGCACGCTAGCCGGTGGGGATTCTTGGTTCATTACTCTTGGGTGATGTAGATGATTTCTTACAAAGGTGTTCTCTCGGATGCCACGAAAAGCGTATCGAGGGCGTACATCAATAATTTCCAAGACAAGAGCAAACAGGTCGCAATTGACATGTTCCTTGTGTGTTCGTTGACCTCTTTCTCTGATCAAAATTCCAAAGATGCAATAGGGCAACCTCAACAATCAAATGCAAGTAAATATATTTGATCCTGTTCATGACATTGTCCGGAAGACACTAGATGAACGGTAGGTCAGTCACGCTATGGTAGTTAACGGCGCCGAACCAAGCCCTGCAGGATATCAGAATATTCTTCTACTTGCCCATGTTCTATATTTATCGGCACTTGGAATGTAAACGGCAGGGTAAACCAGATAACTCTATCCTCATCTCCATTGATCTGAACGTGTAGTGTGTATAGTCCCCATCTGAAAGCTTGGTCCCCTGGTTGTTCCCCCGAGATAGTGAGTTAATACTCTACGTGTGATAAGGAGTTGTTTCTGACACTTTCATATTATGCAGACTTTCTCGAGTAAAGTTTCATTTGTCAGACAGGAGAAAAGTCTCGCTGACGTCAAATTATAGGCCCGATATGTTTGTACTGGGTTTCCAAGAGATAGTACTCCTTACTGCTCAGCAGATTGTCCAAACTGACCCAGAGAAAAGGTACTTTATTTCGGCAACTCAGCTAACTGTTGATCGAATATATATGCAGGCTGGCATGGGAGCACAAAATTATGGAAACCATTAACAGTCGATCTAAGACTCCAGGAGATTACGTGTTACTGCGTAGCGAGCAGGTATTTACTCCGCTTTCTCGCCGGTGGTCTGAGGCGATGCTTTACTTGCAGTTGGTCGGCACCGCTCTTTTAGTCATAGTTAAGTCCGAGCTAACCTCTGTAATTCGCAATGTCGAAGGTACCACTCGGAAAGTGGGTCAAATCGGCTGTATTGAAGTCATTTATTTACCCTTCAATCAGACAGGGTTACGGGGAATATCTGGAAACAAAGGCGGGGTTGGCGTTCGACTGGACTACCACGACACCAGTTTTTGCTTTGTAACCGCTCATCTGGCCGCTGGACACTCCAATGTCGAAGAACGGAACGCTGATTTCCGGACAATTACACAAGGATTACACTTTCTTAAAGGGAAGACAATCTCCAGCCATGAGTAGGTTCTTGAACGAGAAAAGTGCTATTTTCTCACGGATGTCTCGCAGAAATATTATATGGTTAGCTGACACGAACTATCGCATTGACCTTCCAAACGAGAGCGTCAGATCTCTTGCAACGGAAGGCGATTACGATCCCCTTGTTGGGTCAGACCAGGTAGGTTCCCTTATTCTCTGGGAGACGCTCGGAACGAAATCCGTCATACAGTTGAGATCAGCAATCGAGACTGGTGAGGCTTTTACGGGATACGATGAAGGGCCGTTGTTGTTCCCCCCTACATACAAGTACGATTTCGGGACAGACAATTATTACTCGAGTGAGAAAATGCGCATACCCGCTTGGACTGGTATGTCCCTTTTATCACTCACTACACCCTCGGCCTACCTCACTCGTGTTCCAGACCGAATATTGTTCCAAGGCGGTCTTGACTTGACTGTCTATTCGCGAGCTGAGCTCAGAGGGTCTGATCACCGACCAGGTAATTCACCGAGAAATCCTCATTGCAGATCTTGAAACTGATTCGCCTCAGTTTTCGCGCTGTTCCGAACTGAAGTGCGGATTATTGATACAGTAAAGCGGGCTGCAATTTCTCGCTTGCTGCTCGAGACGACCGTGACCGCTGCTCCTGGTGAGGTGCTCGAGGAAAAAATTGCGGCACTTGCGTTGCCATCCGAAAAGGACGATCGTAAGGTTTCATACCTTGAATACGTCTTGTCGCTGAAGTGTTATGTATCAGTTCCTGCTCCAAGTTCAGATGAATTGCATTGGTGGGATAACCTCGGTGAGTGTCTTTACAAGGTTACGTTGAATGACTAGACGAAGAAACCTCTAGAAATCCATAATGGGAGCTTGGTGATTTCGCCTTCACTGCTAGAGACCGCTCTCGCAAATCCCTTCGATTCACCAGGTGACTCGCCATTGTCATCGTACCCTTCGTCGGACGAGGAACTCTATTCACACGCGGCTGACCTTCCCATACCAATCTCCCCTGAGCCAGCAGCACGAAGAGGTATTAGTTCTCGGGGCCTGTGAAATAGTTGAACAGCGATTCTTTTTCTGGGGGAGGAATTAAATGTGATAACAAGCGATGCAGACAAGTGACGACTTCGACGAGCATTGTGATTTTTCTAAATAAGCCCTTGCTTCTTTAGGTCCTCGTATGTCTTCTTGTTGTATACGTTCCCCTCGTCATCTTCCAGTTCCTCCATCGTTTCCTGCTCAAATATTTCATGCCTTCCTTCCCTTTTGAGCTTTTCGGCAACTAGGGGCGAGTGCCCGTGTCAGTCAGTGTTTACGCGAGCTGCAAAAGTAGACCCACGTGAGAGCGCATCCTCGATGCGAGTGATCTCGTGGAAATGTTTCGTATTCGGCAAACCCAAGGCCCGCATACCGAAAGCGTGCCGGGATTCCTGTGGGTGATTAGGTTACATGATCCAATAGAATCGACCAGGAATATACCTGAAAGTGTCGGTCGAAGTTCTTCCTATTGCGGATCGAGCCGTGAGCTTTAATCGCTAGATGCAACAAAATCTCGGTACCTTCCCATGTACACATGGTCCGAGCATATCTCGCATCGGTACTCCACACCGAGACCATGCAGCTTGTACAGCCAATAAGGAATCGGCTTTCCATCCCATCCGAGCGGAAGTTTGAGCGGGTTATAAATCCTTTCCTCCTCCTCCTCCTCTTCGCCTGCGCCGTCTCCATTATTTGTGGGAGCGACTGGAGGGTTTGATTGCTCGAGTAGTTCTTGCTCACGCTCGCGTGCAGTCAGAGAGAAACGACGTTCCACGTTGGATTTTGTCTCGTTGATTATGGGAACGAGCGTGGCAAGTAGAAAGGCGGAAAGACTTGTGAAAAACGCAGCATCTCGTAATCTAGACCGCCATGAACTTGCGTCATTGGTGAATGTGGCAGGCGACATATGATCGCCGTTTGGATTTTGTGGCGGCTCGTTGGAAGTAGCCTGCTTAGCAATCGCTTTAACGTGCTTTCTCGAGGTCAAATGCGCGTCGTACACCGTTTGCTTGGAGTAGCTTTTTTGGCCTGCAATAGGTAAAATGAATAGATGCATGACCAGCGGAGAAGTGGCTCACATGCAGAGCACCATATGCCTCCTGTGTCCTGCGAAGGCACACGCTTGTTCCTCTGATCTTCCCAGTCGGCATCGAATTCTCCTGCTTCCCACTTTTCTTGAAACTCGGTCTCGTGCTCCCCATGTTTCGAGTCTATGTCTACGAGTGGTTGTGTCCGCTTGAGAAAGGATAATAGATAATCGTGCAAATTCCGAATGTAGCTAAGACGAGCTAAGAAGATTGTTTATACCCGGCGACAATGGGTGCACTCACAACGCATATTCTTTGGAACTCCGCGTTTCCTTGGAAAGTTCGTTGTGCAGCGTACCGTTCTGAGTGGCCAGGAGAACGTCTAGATACTGCAAGTAGGGCAACCTTTTCGAGACATTCTTCAAATTGTTGTAGGCCGTATGGTGCGCATACAGGTCGACGTATTTCCCGTATGCTTCTTCTCCAGAGAACATCAACGACACAGCTGAGCAAGCGATGAATCAAGCGTCATGAGTGGCATATACTCAGGTACGCACGGTCCTCCTCCTCAAGCTCCTCATCTATTCCATCCTGATTTCCTTCCTCAAGAAGAGCAGCGAGCTCTAGTTCGAAGGCTCCTGCTGCAACATCAGGATACTTGTTGTAGTGCTCCTGAATCTTCACCAACCGCGCGTAGAACTCTGAGAGGTCACCTGGCTGTGTTGGCGCAGTAAGCGCATCAACCTCAGTCTTGCGCGCATCTTCGTCGTCATACTGGGCTTCGAGCGAAGCCACGCGAGAAGAAATGCGGCTCAGCACTTGAGCTGCCTTGTGCTCAGTCTGCAACCTGACCTCATGGGTAGGCTGATTTCTGGACAAGAGGGAATAGAGAGCTATCTCGTAGCGCTCTATTTCTTCGTGGGCCTGTCGTTGCGCTTCAATGATGGAGTCCATGGGCGAACAGCGTTCCAATTCGGGGGTGTTGTACCATTTTCAAACTCCGCCGCCACCATCGGTTCTCTGCTACTCTCAACAAAAACCCACCAAAAATGACTGGAATCAACGCCGGAGACGACGTGAGGGACGTCCTTGGAGTCGTCTGGGCCTATTGCTGACGTGTCTTGTCAGAAACTCATATTTGAATCCTCGGAGGCCGTCTCGGTCGTATCGACATTCGATGACCTCAACTTGAAGGAGGACCTTCTCCGAGGAATCTATGCCTACAGTCTGTCCCCGTCTCAACCACTACGAAATCTCACATCCTTTTTTTAGATTTTGAAAAGCCGTCTGCCATCCAGCAACGCGCCATATTACCCATCACTCAAGGACGCGACGTCATCGCGCAGGCGCAGTCGGGAACCGGTAAAACTGCAACCTTTTCGATATCCATCCTCCAGTCTATCGATGTTTCCGTACGCGAAACGCAAGCACTTGTTCTTTCACCGACCCGAGAACTTGCTACTCAAATCCAATCGGTTGTTCTTGCTCTCGGCGACTACATGAACGTCCAATGTCACGCTTGCATTGGAGGAACATCCATTGGGGAGGACATTCGAAAACTGGAATACGGGCAGCATGTCGTCTCGGGCACTCCAGGACGTGTCTTCGATATGATTCGCCGACGAGCTCTGCGCACGCGCAATATCAAGATGCTCGTCCTCGATGAAGCAGACGAACTGCTAAATAAAGGATTCAAGGATCAGATATACGACGTTTATCGCTACCTCCCTCCAGCGACACAAGTCGTGTTGTTGAGCGCCACGCTTCCGTACGACGTGTTGGAGATGACAACTAAATTCATGACGGATCCCATTCGAATTCTGGTCAAGCGTGATGAATTGACGCTGGAGGGCATAAAACAGTTCTTCGTGGCTGTAGAGAAGGAAGACTGGAAATTCGACACGCTATGTGATTTGTACGACACACTCACGATCACCCAGGCCGTGATTTTCTGTAACACACGACGAAAGGTTTGGGCCCTCTAACTGAAAGGCTTCATGCAAACGCGCTTACCACTTCGTCAGGTTGATTGGTTGACGGAGAAGATGAGGGCCGCAAATTTCACCGTCTCTTCGATGCACGGTGAGATGGTACAGAAAGAGAGAGATGCCATTATGGCGGAATTCCGCGGGGGAACATCGTAAGTCGTAGCCCTCCTTTGTGGAATTAGTTGATAAAAAGTTATCTAGGCGCGTGCTTATTACAACTGACGTATGGGCTCGAGGGATCGACGTTCAGCAGGTCTCACTCGTCATTAACTACGACCTCCCAGCGTAATCGCTTTGCCCTTGATATTTCGTACATTTCTAATCACATGTTTCACAGCAATCGTGAGAACTATATACATCGAATTGGCCGCTCAGGGCGATTTGGCAGAAAGGGCGTTGCTATCAACGTACGTAGCGTCTACCACTCCTCGTTGTGGCTTTCTTACGTAGTTTCTCAGTTCGTGACGGTTGACGACGTACGCATCCTCCGTGACATCGGTAAGCCCAAATCATATCATCTTGTTACTCCGTTTGTATTCATGCCATTCCTGCAGAACAATTTTACAGCACCCAAATAGTAAGCTACAACCTTATCAAATGAATTGCCCTCACTCAATATTTCAGGATGAAATGCCGGTCAACGCTGCGGAACTTATTTAGAATGTATTCAGATCGGGTGTGGGAACCATTGACGAAGGTTTTTACCCGTTTGATGGTGCCCCCTGTTTTGTTATGTACTTTCGATGTTCTCTTGTACCTGCGATTTTGGTAGCCCCCTAGGTTCCTGTGTCTATTAATTGCTGTCAGCCCATTATCCTGTGTGTTCCTAGCAAACCACCACAGCCGAGGTTTGCTTGTGCATTTCGCCACAGGCATTCCTGAAACCAGAGGAAGCAGTACGATGAATTTGAATTGACAACAAGAAGTGACCCATGAGGTAGTACCCATACAAACAATTCATTTGAGCCTGGATTCCTTGGCCCGTTGTCCCCCTTCGGCGATTTCGGTAGTTAGACGGGCGAGGCAAAACCTGTTCCGATGATTTCCGTACTTAAAGACGCAGCGCGACACCGGTGATCGGATGAAAATTGGTTGGGACGGGTCAACAGTCCTTGAACAGCCCTTGGGCGAGATGCGTAAATGCTGGTGAATATTTGGAACTGCATAGAAAGTGAAGGGCTGTTATTGGAACTCTATAGGCCGCCGAGGGTTTCGATCCTCACTGCCTTCGGATCCTGTTTCGCGATGTTCATGCACGGAAGCGAGAGAGTGGGGTAGATCATGCGGGATGGAACCATCCGTGGCGGAATCGGAATTCCACGGAGCAGCCCCTGCAGCTCGAGAGAAGTCTGGGCATTACCGTCCCACCAAGCATTCTTGTAGTGAGCTATATCAAAAGGCGACGTCGAAGCGGTGGACGCTCAGATCCCTCGGACTCTCCCACCAGGCAGATTGCCCTTAGGAAGGGGTACCTTCGACTCACATATCCGTGAGTCGGACGATATTTAGCGGAAATCGTTCCCCGGCGTTCCAGGTTGATGAAACAAATGCATCAGGCTGCTGAATACATCGACCTGACCTTTGCTCAAGGGCTGAAATCTCCAGAGAAAGACACTGAGTAGGTGACCCTGGAACTTCAATGTGGAACCTGACGCGTCCGGCGGTAGCCAAGTTTTGGGCGGCGAACCTGGTTGGTGGCGGAGACCGCAGTTGGCCGTGATAAACACCCTGAAACAGCTATGCACGAAGATCTGCAGGGATCTGCGTCTCTTTTCCACATAGATTTTACCCTCGTAGTATAAATCCGAAATGTCAATCGGATTCGTACACGGAGAGACCGGATCATAATTGAGACAGCCTCGCAAGTGATCATGATGCGGCGAGCTTCAGCATGGGGAAGTCAGAACTCCTTCGCAAAATGAGGCACATACTAATGAACTCGTTAAAATCGCTGTCAAAGTTTATGTTTGGTGACCGGTTTAGGAATAGCCATGTGTCACACGCAGGGCCAACGTCAACTCAATGCCATGTGGTCGCCTCCTATCACGAATGTGTTCACGGAGGAATTGTTTCCATCCTTTCACATGCTCAAATACTTCTACCTGGCCGGTGAGACCCTTCGTTGGGAATAATGGGTGAGCCGGGGTGATACCTGTTTCAGCACGACCCTCTTTGTGGATGCGTTAGGGAAGTGGTGTCTTCCGACGGGTTTCAATGACATGGGCGTTTCCGGCAAAAGCATCCGTAGGTGCGAGCCTTGGCCCATTGCCGCCATTCGGATCCGCCGCTCCAGGTTCGTGCGACCGTCTCTGAATTGGTTGTCATTATTGCCGCAAGACGGATGACGTGAACAAACACCCTTGCCTAGTTATCCCCATGCTGAGCATGTAGACGACCTCGTGTAAGCAGGTGAGAGAACCATGTCCCGAGGTATAAAACCAACGATCTTGGAGGCTACCTCTCATCAGCGATCGACATGTGTTACTGGAGAAGGTGCGCAGTACATCAGCTCGCACTACTGGATCTCATATCCTTTTATTGCTGTGAAGGGTACGGAACACCTATAGAGCGTAAGTCCGTATTCTCCATAACAAAAGCATCCTCTAAGCCAAGACTTTCACAGCTGCGGTCATGTTGTAACCCTAGTAAGACACAAATACTTTCTTTGTAGATTACCGCTCACCATTTTAACAGCCAGATGAAGAAGTGTGTTGTCCTGCGTGCCGTGGAAGTGTAGCTAATGCCTGCCCAGATCAAGTGTGATCTTCGGAACTGCAAGTTTAGTCCCAAGCACTCACAAAATTGTGTTCCACCACAATGCACCAAAACATGTTGGCAATAGTAGGCACTTCGCTCCACTCACTGACACTATCTAACCAACGAAGTCACCAATACCCACAGCAATATGGTACGTGACAAATTCATTCCCAGAACTTGAGGATGACCTTTCCCCCTCAGCACCACAAATAGACAAGAAATGCCCCAAGTGCAGTGGGTTGGGTTAATTATCCCAGCGCTCTTATAGGCCAGCTGCTCTCTTGAATTAATGCGAGACGGACACTGCATTACCTAGAATATTCCTTTCTGGACACTGTAGATCAATGCATGCTCTCACATAAAAGGAGCGTTTATTATTTATGCAGGCATGTTGGGATGCGACGTGGATAGCAGGCTAGAGTGTACAAATGAGTGGG
>JBBPUA010000964.1:0-10828 GCA_038094355.1 Afroboletus lepidellus | reverse complement strand
GTGGGCGCTGTGTGCGTGGGCGGGGAGGCGGGGGCGTCGGGCGCGACGCGGAGGGGGGGGGGGAGGGCGGGGGAGGATCGAGGGGGGAGGGAGAAAGGGACCTGGTGCGGTGGGAGGACTGGTCGACCTGCTAAGGATCTGCGGCCGACCAATCAGATCGCTCAGGCACATCACGTCCAGTTCCTGGCCTATTTTCGGATAATATTTATTTTATATTTTGTTCTTTTCCTGGGGCGATGATATCACCCTAGCTGGTGGCATCCCTTTCTCATTAATCCTCCCCACCGGTTTCCGCAGCGCAGTCGCACGTCCAATAGCGCAATGGACGAACGACATCCAGCCACTGACCTACTCTTTGTCGTCCTCCCGCGAATGTGGCCTGTCAGTCCAAGCCCGGTCCGAGAGAGAGCGTTCACCACCGATAAATGCCGTTCATTCAAGCACCGTGACAGGCAACGTCGACCCCTGACCGCCATGCTGCCACTGCATTCACACATATCTCATCAAAACGCGTGTACGTGGATGCTCGCCAAGGGCTGACGTTGGGCTAAGCGATTCGCTCGTCTGTGCCTCTTTAT
Organism: Afroboletus lepidellus; assembly: GCA_038094355.1. Classification (NCBI taxonomy): domain Eukaryota; kingdom Fungi; phylum Basidiomycota; class Agaricomycetes; order Boletales; family Boletaceae; genus Afroboletus; species Afroboletus lepidellus. The sequence continues at coordinate 10,250 of JBBPUA010000964.1, read as the reverse complement.
TTGACAGCACTCGGTCGCTGCTCCCCTGGCCGAACTTCGCTTCCCTCGAGGCCCGCCCATCTGTCACTTTGTCGTGCAATCGCACTCATGGGCGCGCCGCGTGCCCAGTGGTGGGCGCAAAGGCCGGTCGACGGCGCATTTTCGCACAGCCTACAGGTCAAGGCACCAGGTACTCGTGGCCACTCCAACCTTGACAGCCGTCAGCGCCGCCGGAATGTGATTGTCGCCCCCAAGCTGCTTGTCTGCTTTGGCTATTGCAAATGACGTCGAACGGCCAGCAGCTTCGTATTCTGTCTGGCCTCGGGCCTGTGGCGTGAGTGTTGGGAGCGAAAGGGCATCGCATGTGGCAAATAGATACCCGCCGGCCTTGGGGACATTGTATCTCCACGGTCTCTGTTGTGTTACATGCAATCGAAAATAGCAACGCCGATGGTCGCGTATCCGCCTTTTATGTGGCCACCCCATCTATGGCCAACTCTGGACCGAGTGCCTATGTCTAATTGCCGTCGTAAAAGGCACCACGAGCGCCTGTGCGCTTCCTGCAGGGCACCTCGTGCGACAAGTGCTCGTTTGGTAGTCTCCTTGGGAATACAGCTTATCTCGCAGCGAAGAAGGCGTCCAAGTTGCCAGTCCTCCCTCGGTCGATTTCTGCCACGTCACAAACGACCCACACGGAACGGAGAAAACGACACGTCCTCCGGACCAGAGCGAAATGGAAACAGCTTCCACTCGTTCGGGCAAGGGTTCCCAATCCAGCTCCCCTCCGACGGCACTGGGCATCGGATCCAATTACCCACAGCCCATATTCCGCTAGGCGTGTCCCGTTATCGACGCGCCCGGAACTCGAGTCAGCTCGGGAAGCCATCAGGAAGCACGTCTCGAGGCCCGACAGTTCATTTAACCAGGAACCAAATGGCTCCGTCCTCATACGCATGACCGGACCAATATTTGATCCCCAGAAGTCGTCTATCGACAAGGAGTCGATAACATGCGTGCACGACTCGAGCCGTCGTCAGCACGACGTATGTGGGTCACGAAGAAATTAACGATTCGGTGTCCCTGTTTACGTGCGTCCGGTCCGGAAGTAAAAATGAAGTGCGAGATGAATGCACATGCCAATGGGTGGCAGCAGCAGCCGGGCGGGGTCAATTATAGGGTACGTATCGCATGCCATCGAAGAACCATCCGGCTGGATTCACTGACGTTGCGGAAAAAGGCAACGTCAACGACCCCAGGTGACGGCGCGCTAAATATTAATGAGATGGGTCCGACGTCCGGCCGTAGACGTCAAGCATATTGCCGTTCGTCGACTCCCCTATGCGACAGGCCATGATCGAAGACTCAAGGGAGGGGCTGCCAATGAAAATGCTCCAAGGTGCTTCCGATGTGCTTGGGTAGGTGAACCGCCCCGCTCCTAGCGGCAGACCGTCGGTCGTCATGGCATCTAGTGCAAAGGTACGCTAGAAGACCCCCGTATCACGCTGTAGGCACCTACTTGGTCGCGTTACTCCACCCCGCAAAGATTAATTGCGCAGACACAATGATCAACGTCACGGCAGAAGCGCGGGCGCCATCGACCCTACCTTGACGCCGAAAGAATGACCGAGTCCTTCGCGGGTGTTGGGGCCTGCAGGGTCAGTTGGTGCGTCTTCCGCAACTACATGGGTGTTCTTGACGTCAGCACCGTCCGACATATAATTCAGACGTACCTGGAGCGAGAAACGCGGATCCCGCTGCACCTCACAGGGACACACGACTATGAGCTCATCACCTCGATTCACGGGAGCGCTCTCGGCTTGGTCCAGCCCCCAGGAGGTTAGCTGACTGCGTCGCGCCCGCCGTTTGGCAAGGCAGCTCCCCCGCGCCGAGTCAGGGACAAAGCGCACTTGCCGAGCCTGGGCATTGTCCTGCATGCCAGACGGCGAGACTGTGCTCGACAGCTAGACAGACAAGGTCATCGCCACCACGCAGCCTTGCTCAACGACGCCGTGGCCGATGCAGCTGGTGCCGCCCCGGAGACATCTCACTGAGAATCTCAGCCCTTGGTGCGTGTGCGGTGCGGCCTGCGCTCGTCGACCTGGAGGACGGCGGTGAAACCCGCACTTGTCGGGGTATGAAACGGCGATTCAACTGCACTCCGGTCCGAAGTGAGGACTGGCGAATCCGAGCCGACGAAAACCCGTTCAACTCCCTGGACGGACCACCGCCAGCGAAGCGTCCGAGCACCCTTACGTCGCACGTGAGCTCATATCGCTCCCTTTGGGTCGTCTCGAAGGTCGCGCTGTGGCACGAGAACGCGTCCAAACGCCGCGCCCGCCGTCCCCGTGGCCACGGGCCTTCATAGCGCTCGATCCCGAACGACGCCCCAGAACGTAAAGCAGGCGAAACGAGCCAGCGTGAAACCCCCCCTTCACGATGGCGCGAAATGAACCAACCCCGTCGCCTTAATCCCATACGCGACGTGATGCGCCCTCGATGCGGCCTTGCCAAGCTCGTTCGTGCGTTGTCGACGCCAGTGGCCCCATATCACCATCCGGGTCATGGCACCTCGCCACGGCAACGCTCCCCACATATACGTACGGTGCGCTTCGAGGTCGAAGGCGTCCTTCCATCAGTCGGGCTACGCGCATACGTGTACGTGCCCGACGACTCTGATAACCATTCGCGTCGCCCTTATCGTGCCGTCATCGTCAGACTCGAGAGCGACACCTCCCACGCGCCCAGGTTGTTCGCTTGCCCTGTGGGTTTCCGCGACGATGAGCTAAGCCACCATCATTTCATGACCGTGAAGGTTCCCAAGGTCCATCCGACGGGTTTGGGATCCCGCCGTGTTGCATTTTCTGTCAAACGGGCGCCCCTTCGTCGTGGAAATTGCCGACCTCAAGTTCATCGACTCGTAAACAAATCGTGAGCCCGTACCAGCGGCTCCTACAGTTTTCGCAGACCAGCGACGTAAACTAGGGAATCGAATTATCCTAAACACCAGCAGTGAAAAACAACGATACAGTAAGTGAGGACTAGGTTGCGCTGTGAAACTGCAAGGTTGAAATAAAACAGAAAACGATGGGCGGGCATGACATGACGTTAGACTAGTCAATAATGAGCTGATAAAAAAGGTACTGTAGTGACCGAAACGTAAGGAATGGAATGGGGATGCTAGTGCGTGTGAGAACAGTGGTCAAGGATTCCATTCACGTTCTCGATTTAGAACGTGCACGTCCGAGGACGCTGCCCAGGCGGCCCAACGTCCCGCTCGACTTGGAGGACGACGATTTTGAGACTGTCGATGCGACAGACGGAGATTCCAGTGATGACTTGCGAGACTCGTCGCCCCCGCGCCGTTGTGATGGTACGGGAAAGTAGTGTACAGACTCCCCCGGATTGGTGGCAACCCGCAGCAGCCGGGTCTCGATGTCGGCGAGCACGGACTGCTGATAGCTCGGTCGCGGTTCGGGGTTCGGCGCCTTTTTCAAGTGCTCGGGTAATGGGGGGACGGGAGGGAGCTGACATGAAACGATCAGCGCAAGCGACGTCAATCGACGTCAAGTCTACACACCGGCTTTCGCAAAGGCCGGTCCCAATGAACGGACATGTTCTCGTCCCAATCGTGATAAGGGTCCTCCTCGCTCATCGCAGTCCTGTCATAATACGCAGTACGCTTCCGTATGCGCGGCTGCAGAGGCTGCAGTATCGGTACGGACACCTGATCGTGCGTGGCCTCGGTATAGCACATCTCTGAAAAGGATTCGGTGGGCGAGAGAAGCGTCTGTTGATCGAGGCAATCGAGACATGATGGGTCGAATTCGACGTTTTTGAGGGAGCGGCGGAGAACTTTGAGGGATATGGTTTGAACGTCTGACCGATCGTCGTCTTCGACGCATGGCGGTAGCTCGTAATCACGAGGCCGGAACGTGGGTCGTATGGGCGTTGGGAGCAGCTTCCAGCCCTGCGAGTCAGAGGATGAATGTGCACGGCGCCTTGCCACGCTTGGCGCTAGATGTTGCTGTCGGACAGTGAGTGCGTGCAAAGGACAGGTGGGCAGTGTGACATACAGGGGTGACAAAGGAATCATCCGCACTGGGGCACAGCGAAGTGCTCAGGGGGATATGTGTCCTCGCATACCTATCACGAGGTGTACACTTGTCGACGAGGAGTCGAGGAGAACTGAGCATCGTGTTAGAGAGTGCGAGGAAAAGACGAGGAAGCGGAATGACTGCCTGACTGCACCTTTATGCGCGGGCGGTGTATGACGAAAGGACGGCGCACTTACGGCGATGTAATTGTGAGTTTTCCACTTTAAGCAGGGTCACCATCCGAAACGTAAATCAAGGCGCGGAATCAGTCCGTGTGAAGCCGAGCTCAGTCGATACACTCTCCTCGCTCAAACAATCGAGCTGGCCCAGGCTCATTTCGCTTGCGGCCGCCATATCAACGACTTGGCCACCCAGAAGACCATTACAAAAAGCCATTAGAGCGGGGTATAGAGGGACATAGAAGAAACTCAGGTAAGCGCAAACTTCTCGACAGCTCCAATGAAAACGAGACGCCGGGCACCTTGACAACAACGAAGCTCCCCAATTTCGGAACACCACCACTGTAACGCCCTCGGCTAGAACCTATGGGAGCTCCGTCCTGCTTTTTCGTCGCAGTTTACGCGCAAAGTCCTTGGCCCGTTCTACCAAGCTCCCATGGGACAAGACGCCCACGGTAGCTGCGCGCGATCTCGATGGTCTCGTGGCATATACAGTCGACGTTTGTACATCGAGTTGGGATGCCTCGGTAGTTGTTTCGACAGAAACGTCAACGACCATGCTCCTCTGGATGGAGCCGAATTCGATCTGCGACCGTGCGTGTGCTAAACGCCGTGGCAGCAGAGAGCTGACCGACTGCGGAAGTGTTTGGCGGCCGGTTATTCTCTCAACCAGGATTTCGTGCTGTTCATCGGCGTCGTGCCCATCCTTGGAATTATCCGACACAAGGGACTCGACACTTCTCGGCTAGAAAACTCCGATGTGCGTCATATGTGACAGGTGAGGAATGATCGCTTACGTTGGTTAGCGTATGATAAAACGTCGACCTGGAGGCTGCGGCAGACAGCGGCGAGGGTAGAGGTGAATGTAGACCATCGACTGCGTGCTCTTCTTGCTGGTGGGAATCAGAGAGCGTATAAACCTCGAAGACGAGAGAATCACCTTGCCGAAGTAGCTCACTGATACCACGGGCTTCTTTCTTGGCCCTGATAGAGGATCTACCACATCCTTCCCAAGCAGTTCCGGCTCACAGAGTGCTCTACGCTCGCTCGCCTGTTCCACCCTTCTGAATTTCTGAATTCGGGTTAACACAGAAGAAAGGAACGTTCGGGAGGCACCCACCTCCTCGAGCAAGTCCAGTGAGTCATCCATGGCAGGCGGTTCCAGCGGCGCAGTTGCGTACCCCGATTAGAGTCTTCGTTTCCTTGTGTCGTCCACACACAGCGTGCGAGCGACGAGTGGATCCAAATGGGACGGTCTGCGAGCGGTAAGGCGTCCAAAGCGGCACAATGTCGCTGAGTGCCGTTTCAGGAGTATACGGCGCCTGCCTCGAAGCCCTACGGATGAAACCTGCATTTGACTGATTGTTACCATGTACCTCGGCGGTGGGGAGTGGATGATGTTCTCTACAGTTGTCATGGCACGTGGTACACTTGTTCAAGTGCACCGCCACAGACACGGTCAAGCTCTATTTGTCTCCTCGGACTTCAACGTCACGCACAAATGGTCAAGGCGAAGAAGCACGACCGATTCTACATGGGTTTTGTGGTTATCCAGGCAAGCCGTTCCTGTTCAGGATACTTGCCTGAACGTAACTGTCCAAGGTCGAGAACTGCCTCTTCAGGCTTCCTCGACAGCCACTGGAATCCCAGTCCAGACTCTTCCAAGACATGTTCTCACTCCCTGTCTCCGGTAATGCAGAAGGGTCGAGTGATAGCAATCCCATTCGTTTGGAAGGGATCACACTGGATAAATTCGAGCGTTTCCTCGAGGTACTTTTCTACGGGTAAGCAAGACTAGTTGTGCTCGTGTGGACTTGAAACACACGCGTAACACTCGCTACGCAATCTCCAGCGGCGTCGCAAAGACTGTAGACCCAATCTTCGACGCGTGGATTCCCGTCGTGAAACTGGCACGGATGTGGGAGTTCGACGCGGTCCACCAGTATGCCATCGAACGCATGCCGTACCAGCAGATCAACAAGTCTCCCGCAGAGAAGGTGAGACTTGCTGTCCAGTATGACATTCGACCGTGGCTCCTTCCCGGTGTGAATGAACTAGCCCAAAGGAAGGAACCCCTTGGAAATGAAGATCTCGCGTTCCTTGGCGCGGAGTTGGCGCTGCGAGTGGCCGCCATTCGAGAGAGCTTGGCTATCGATTTCAGTGACTGCAACTACTACGGCGGTCAGCCGAAACTTACCTGTGGCTCACGGGACGCGACTATGGTGGATTTCGCACCCGCCATAAAGGACGCGTTTCATATTTGAGGTCAGTCACACGAACTCGTTTGCTTTTCACCAAGTATGAGAGGCAGATGCTAACGCTGCCATTGATTATCCCAATGCAGATGACGTCGTGTAGACAAGGACGCCACTCGGAAAAAAGGTGTGCAATGGAGGGAACATGGACGAGGCCTCCCATTCTGATGACCATAACATACGTCAGGGCGATGCCACTTTGGTGAGTCGAACGGCGACATTTCGGTAAGTAGCAGTTACATATGGCTGCCGGTACTGCGTAGGTTATTTACATAGTAATTTGATTATACGGATCCTGCTGTTGTATATTCCCTCCGTAACATGCGGAACGAAGCAACGCCATCACATATGGTGGCCCACAGCAGATTGAGGATCATCGATATTCAATACCCTGCTGCCAGCACCATTGCAAACCGTCGTGATAAACTGGTTCGATGTTACAAAGAGCGGAAAGCCGGAAGGGTGCCCCATGCACGTGTCTTCTGGTACATATATGATTTGATCGAGTATGTGATAAGCGACAGCAATTCAACGCTCGTAGCTGTGAGCCAGGATGGCCGAAATCGAAAAAGACAAGCAATTCTACATGACCCTAGTGACCATCCAGGTGAATAGATTCGCCGATGTTGGAAAACCTTCTCACTATAGCGACGTAGGTGGAGAATGGTCTCTTCAGGGTCCCTCGGGGATCATTGGAACCTCAATCCAAGATCTTTCGAGACATGTTTTCGCTCCCTGTAACCGAAAACGCTGAAGGATCAAGCGATGGCAATCCCATTCGTCTGGACGGAATCACAAAGGTGGAATTCAAGCGTTTCCTGGAGGTACTTTTTACGGGGTAAGCCGATGGTTCTCGTTCGTGGACTCTGAATATAGGCTTACACCGCGGCCTTCAGTACTTTCGAGAAGACCGTGACACCACACTCAATCTTTGATACGTGGTTTCCCGTCGTGAAATTGTCACGGATGTGGGAGTGCGACGCAATCCACCAGTATGCCATCAAAAATATGCCATACGAGCAGGTTGCCAAGACATCTGCAGAGAAAGTCGGCCTCGCCGTCCAGTACGATATTCACCCATGGCTTCTTCCTGGGCTGAATGAACTGGCCCAACGCGAGGAACCCCTCGGGACATATGACCTTGCACTCCTTGGCTCAGAGTTGGTACTGAAAGTGGCTGCGGTCCGAGAGAGCATCGCTGTCAGCCCAGGTAGTACAAACTCAGGGGGCTACTGCAATTATTGCGGGAACAACTCTAGCTACAATCGCGGATACTGCAATAATTGCGATACCTCCAGTGACCACTGCGTTTGCGGGCGCAGCTCTGGTTACTACAATCAACCGACGCTCATTTCTGGTGTACGCAACAACGCAAACACGGTGGATTTTACACCAGTTATAAAACGCATATTCCAAATTGCAGGTCAGTCCATACTGCAGCTCATTGTCACCCGAGCATTATTTCTCCTTTCGTGTATGAGATGATGACGACGACTCTCTGGCATTTGATTGTAGATGACGGCACGAAAATTGGCTAAGGAAGCAGTCACAGTTGCACAAGAGCCGGACGAGGACGTATTTTAGTATTTTCGGGGTTCAACAATCCAATTGTACTTGACTTGCATTGACCTCAGACCTTTCTCAAACTCGCTAGCTGTAGGAGGTAGTAATTGTCGATGTTACGCACTTTCTTCGCAATACACGGAATATTCCAAACCTATTACTGCAGTCTACAGCACGTTAACGCATGCTAGCAGGCGCCGATCGTTGTAAACTGCATGTGATGAACCCTTGCCGCAGTTAGGAGTATGAATGTACTGCCTTCTTCAGCGGCGGCCCACATGCAGGTATCCGCATGTACTGATCATGATACCATAGATCGTTCTGGGTCTATCAGATCACACCCAGTGCCCTTGGGCCTGGGCAGACATGGCTCCACGAATGTAGCCCAGGCTGGAGTTACCGCGGGACGACTTCTATTAGCCGTCCGGGTAAGTACTCCGCCACGAAACGCCGCGAAAGAAATTCAAGAAAAAACCTCGTGCCGCTCAGGATGACGCCGACGACGTACATGATGCAGGCGGTGTTCCCGACCATGGGCCCGTTTACGCGACGGAGTTGCGTGGCGTTGGTGAAGAGAATACATAAGGGGAGGGAAGACAATGGGGAACGTGCAGCCAACACGTGTAGCCCGAAACCAAACTTGATTGCCAACACTGGAAACAGGCAACGTATATCTTGACCTGCTTCGAAAATTTCCCTTGGAGCCCAAGCCCTCTCTTCCTCCGTCGTCTTCCCTCGTCTCCCTCGCAGAGTCACTCATGGCTGGCCACGACTCGTCCCACGGCGTCTCGCGCGTCGTCCACCACAAGGATTTCTATCTGCGTGGAGGCGACATGACCGTCCTCGTCAGTCTCGACGTTTCCCATCGTCTTCCGCCCCCGGCGCTAACTTGTCTCCCCAGGTCGAAAACCATCTCTACCGCATCCATAGCTACTTCTTCCAGCGCGAGTCCCTGTTCTTCCGCCAGAAGTTCAGCAGCGCGACCAACAACCCCGATGAGGAGATCGGTTCGACAGACCACAACGCTTACACTCTGGAGGACGTCAAGAGTGAGGATTTCGCACGATTCCTCTGGGTGTTCTATAACCCGTAAGTTTACCACGTCGTTTCGACCGTATTTTAAACCCTGGCTGACGACGAATAGGAAATACTCCATATACGAGGCCCCCCTTGAGACGTGGCTGAGCATTCTCAAGCTTGCCAACCGTTGGACGTTTGACAACGTCAAGGAACTCGCCATTCGCGAGCTCGAAAAAATCGAAATTGAGTCCGTTGAGAAGATCGCTATCTATCACGATAACAATATCAGCCGTCTCTACCTCGTCCCCTCCTACATCGCCGTCTGCAAGAGGGACAAGCCGCTGTCCTTCACAGAAGGTATGAAGCTTGGGATGGAGACGGTGCTCCGCATCGCCGAGGCCCGTGAACGCTTGCGTCTGCAGGCTTCCGAGAGCGGAATCCGTACTCCTACCTTTGAGGACTTCGAGGATGCCGAGGTGGAGACCCTTATTCGGGAGATCTTCAATCTCGGCGGTCGTCCCACTTCCCCCTCCCCGGCGACTTCTCCTGCCAATGGCACCAATGGCGCGGTGAACGGCGCTGGCATTAAGCTCAACCCAGCTCCGCCCGGCAATCTATCAAAGGCGAACGGTGCTGCCGCATCTCGAGCTAATGGTGGGTCGGCAGCTGATCACAGAAGCGCGCCGGCTGACCATATGCCCTCCTTCGCCTCTGCCATGTCGGGCCAGCCGGCAGCGGGAGCACCGCCCACGGCAACGGCAGCAGCACCGCTGGAACCGGCGCAACGAACAACACCACAGCAAGAACTACGGGCGCCGGTGCCTCCGGCCAAACCAGCACCGGTAGCGTCAACTCCCCCTTCACTACTACCGCTAGCAACGGACAAGGGAGAGGACAACAAAGGGACGGCGTCCCAGGAACCAAGTAGTCTTGCTTCGTTGTTGTCTCCTAAGACTGGAGCAGTGGGTGAGCCCTCATCTTCGGCGAGTCGCTCAGTTGTTGTGTTCTGACAGTTGCTCATTCGGGGATCTATCACAGGCGGATTCATCTCAAGGATCTCTCGCTCCTGATGTTTCGATTAGCAAACCTGTTGTATCACCAAGTGAACATAGTAACGATTTGATTGCTGATTCTAACGATAACGTGAATGAGGGTGAGAA
>JBBPUA010000963.1:0-10830 GCA_038094355.1 Afroboletus lepidellus | reverse complement strand
GCATTTTTGGATATTTTTGGTGGAAAGCCCACATGCTTTCAATAGAAATGCCCATATAGTAGGTGGAAGCATATCTTGTGCCACATCAGGTGGATGGTGAGAGGGTTGAGTCAAAATGATGTCATCCTTGAGTGAAGTGATGCTTGCAAGGAATAGGATTAGACTGTTGAAAGCAATAGAGTATAACATTGGTTTGGTTGAAATCAGATCTGTGATTGTTGCAAGGCTTGGGCCTGGGGTCTGCCCCATGGTATTGTGACATGTCACATGTGATATGTGTGACATATGGTGGACACTGCCCAGTATGTCTGGATCGAATCCATTAGGCATTGTACATGCTTACCAACCATTTTGGTAACTCAGCCAAGAGCATGGGAAAATGGTGGGATGGTAGAATTGGTGAAAATATGATATTCATGCTGTCCAACATGATCTGGATTGATTGAAGCTCTGCCCCAACCTATGTCATGTGACACCAATTCTGAATGTTTGGACACTTGGACTGTTTGAACATTCAGAAAGTACAATTTCCAAACTTTTTGGAATTTGCTATAGTACTAGTCTTTTCCAGATTCTGAGACTGCCTAATTTATGATTAGCACTAACTATATATTTCATAAGTGTAATATCATCTGAAGCTCATCTTCATTAAAGTGCACTTTAATAAATATTATATAGAGGTTGCTACATAATAATATTTGACAGATGGATTATGATAGTATTCATATTCTGTATTGAGTGCATCAGGAAAAATAGCAAAGTCCACCTAGTACTATTGTTAGGACTGGTTCTTCAGGTCTCTAAGCCTAGGTTCAAATATGAGAAAAATGTGAAGATCAAGTCTGGAGGGTCTGAGAATAACTCCAGGGATCCAGAGTTGCAGAGGATAGGGGTCCAAGCAGAGAGATAGGCCTTGATGCAGGACTTATGTATGTGTTGTATCCTTGCATAGATCCAGCCTTTAAAGAGTTCAGAGATGGAGTTAGGACAGGAGGAACCTCAAGCAGAGACAAGAAGTATCCAAGTTGAGATTTAGATTAAGGACTTGAGAATACAGAGAAGTCCTTAAGTACTATTGAGGTACATAGGAATGTACAGAACTGACTAGAAAAATACAAAAGAACATAGCATTATGTCTAAGCAAGAAAACAAGAAGTTTGGGAATGGAAATATAAACAGACCAGAGGAGTAACAAAAGGAGTCAGCAAACCAGTTACTGAGTATCATATTGAGTCTGAGCCAATGAGAAAGAGGGTGCCATGTCTGAGCATTCAGAGTTGTGTGAGAAAGTCTGGAGTAGTACAAGAGAGTCTGTAGTAGGGCTGGATAAGTTGGAGTAGTGTGGAAAAAGTCTAGAGTTGGATGGCATATGACAACTATATAGCTAAGTCCATATCTTTTATTTTGAAGAGTACTACAATATTCAGATTTCTCTTTTTTATATCTACAACAAGAAATCATAACTGTGGATTATGTTCATAAATTTTAATAAGACTTTTCTATAGCCATCTCCAACAAGACTGAAATTCACTCTAATAAACTTTATAGGGTTGTTCAACCCTCTAATATATTGCTTTGCAATAAATGATCTTAAACAAACACTAGAAGTCTAGAATTGCTTATTAGAATAGCATGCTTTATACTAGCATTATATATATACTTCATTCATGTTCTTCTTATTATTTTGCAAATCACTATGATATATAATATATATATAATCCTTATATTGTAAAGCTAGTTGAATGTATATAACTCTATAGAATTGCATATCTCTCATGAAAGAGAACAATAATCTCTAATGCACAAGAGTATTTGCAAATTAGAGATTTACTTTTTTCAAAACATAATTGCATAAATGAAGCTTGTTCTGAAGTATGTTTTATGTAAGGTCTATGAGTAGGATGATACTCTTCAAATACAATTCCTGCAACTGCTGCAAAAAAGCAATGGTTATTAACAGATGTCCAAGAACCACATTGCTTGCTAGTAAGAAGCAATATTGCAATGGTTTCTTGAAGAGAAGGTCCATTTCTATTCCAAGTCCAATGAGAGATTACAGTTGCATTCTTGAACTTCTTCACATCATCCTTTGATAAAATGAAGAGGTAGTGATATTTAAATCTTGATAATTTTGTTGTTGATGCATCTTGTTTTACAATAAAATGCACTATATTTCTATACTATAAGATAACATATATAAACACAATAACTGCAGATAGCTCACCTAGTGTCTGCATTCCAAATCTCCATGATTAAGAATTCATGCCAATGGCAGGTAGTAGTTCTCTGCTTTGCATGTGTTATACTAACTAGCTCAAGCCCTAGAGGATATTGTAAAGGGATTGTCAATTCATCTTCCCATGACTGGAGGGCAGATTTCCTCATAATGCTGGGTGCTTCATCAAACATCTTCCATGATATTCGCCCAGAGCAGGGGAAAGGAAAAGGATCTCGGACTTGAAGATGAAACTTGAATGCTTTGTGGATAAAATTCCTAAAAATGCCAATGATGTTGGCATGATGCTGTCTCTAATCAAAGTGTCAGCTTGCCATTGACAAATCTAATGGAGAAACTCACCTCTGATGCAGATGAGGATGATGCATGTAAAGCCTCAACTTGAGGGGGGAAAGGGGCTTGTGATGTGGGATAGAAATGATCATGATGTAAAACTTGATATAGCAGTGGAATTATTGTTGGAGGAACATATGGTGGTGGAAGACCTCGAGGTGGACAGATGGTTGGATCGAGTGTGTGGCCAGAACGAGGCCCATTAGACATGCTGGATAATGTAGTAACTCCTTGTTGCAAAAGCACGACATACTCGTGTTATGTAATCATGCCCCGCCTCGTCACCTGTCACACGCACGAGACGTCCTACTAATCTGCAACACCGAACCAGTAACGTTATCGCTTGACGACTCTTTTTGAATGGAAAATGGGCTCCTAGCCGAGTTCTTTCCCAATTAGAGTGAAAATTTTGCTGTTTTTTTGGCTCTCGGGTTTGCAGATTACAAACAATCCCCTTGCTAGACTCGCGCACCAACACAACGGTGCCGTCGAGACGTGACATCACTAGACGTACGTGACGCCGCTTCCCGTACGGACACATGTGTCGAACCCGACAGACCACGTGGGACGTCCCCCAAGTGCTTCGATCTCGGCGAACGTGCCCACGTACGTCGCACGCTCGGAGCGGGGAGACTCGGCGTTCGTACCGAGCCCCACGCGTGACGTGGATTCCCCACCGCCGGGGACGTAACGTGCCCACGTGCGTCCCGCCGTCGTGAGCGCAGACTCGGACGCGCGTGATGGTCGCTTGGCGCCTGGTCCGACATGACCCGCTGATCGAATCACGGACACCCCAACTCGAACGCAACCCAGCCCCATCCCCACGTCGAACACGTATCGTATCGCCGTCCCTCCCGACGTGGTCGGTCGCAGCACGGTCCGCCCTCCGACGAATCTCAGATACCGTTTGACAGCCGCGAACCGGTCTCAGGCGCAGACAGCTCCCCCATGGCTCGCTTCAAGAGACGTGACGTGCCTCGCGTCGCCTAATCCTTGTTGCTCCGAGATCCATCGTCTCGGTAAAACGCTCTGGGGTATACAGACCGTAGATCCACTTATTACAGATATACACGCGCAAGGGACCACCTTGAATGATATAGTCACCCCCCATCCGTCTACGCATTGTACGAAGGATAAACAAGAAAGTGTGAGAAAAAAGAATGAAAAAGATCGTCGCAATTCATGAGATCACGGGCATCACACCCGCACGGCCTTCCAAAACGACGCGTACCTAGCCAAACGCGTCAGACACCGTCCAAGCAACACCGGCGGCAACGTACATGTTGACCATGTCCAACGCGACCTCGGGGCCTTTTCGTATACTGATCGGCGACACCGCGAACCCGTGCTTCCTGAACCTATACCGACCACGTCACGATGAGACCACCCCAAAACAATGTTGTACTTACACATCCTGGTACCAGGGCTGTCTCGCCGCGGACCGCCAGAGCACGAATCCCCCCGGGCTCACCACCCTCGCGAGCTCCGACACCTCGTCCTCGACGTCCTTGGACCCGGGGGCGAACCAGTCCAGGTGGTCCATGATGACGGCGCGCGTGAGCGAGTCCGTCGACAGTCCGCCGAGGACGCTAACAAAGTCTTCAGTATCTCGTCCACGCGATCCAAACACCGCTTACTTGACGATAGCGTCCGTGTGCAGTCGAAACGCGTCCGTCGCCTTGGCGTTATCGGCTCTAAGTTTATCATACCCTGCGCGCGTGAGATAGGCCGGACACGAGGTGGGCGTATAGTGGCCCGTCAGACACTGCACCAAACGCGCATGAGAAAACACGTGATAAACGCAGAGCGCGCACGCACCAGTGGGTAAAAGTAGGCGCCTTCCTTGAAGGAATAGGTCGACGGGATGGGATCGAGCGTGTCTCGGACGAATTCGTACATGCTGCCCTCGTTCAACAGCATTTTGCGTTGGTTAAGCGGCACGCCCAAGGCATTCCAGCAGAACGCAGGGGTCTTTAGAAGCGTGGTGACCAGCGGGTTTAGAAGCACGGGCATCAACTTCTCCTTCCATATCTTCACCTGCTCTGCCTTGGTGTTGGCGTTGCACAGCGCTTCGGCGTCCTCCGTTACCCCAGCAAGCGAAAAGACGACCCGGGCAAGACGGATCGCCAAACCGCTGTAGCCGTTGAGATAAAACCCTTTTGAAAACGCCTTGTCGTTGATGTGCCAGAATTGGTAGGCGATGGAAGAGAGGAACGGAGAGATCTTGCAATCAAGCAACTCGCGGAAGTGAGGCTGCCTGCCCTCTCCAAACATGGCAAAGAAGTCATCATAATCCAGAGTGAGCAAGGAGGCAAGCTTGAGTTCCAAAAGATGACCCTGACTGGATAACGGAATCAGAAAGACGGAGATTACCAACGGACGATTGCCATACCATGGGTTCATGTCCACGCAATGAATCTGAAAAACCTTGTTAGCGCAAGGTGCAGGTGACGGCATGTGGGCTCACCCTGCGAGGCTGGGCAGCAATGGCGTAGTGCAAGGCGTTGTCGCCCGCAGACGTGATGACGAGCATGGAATCGTCAGGGCCCAAATCCAGATGCCTCATGTCCACGAATGGATCTTCCTGTCACCCACGATCAGATCCCGTTTCTCCAAAGAGCCGACGACTGACCCATGTAAACGAGTAAATAAAGGTCCTAAACTCCTTGTGCACGGGCTGTTCATAGTACGGCAGCCTCCATGGCTAAAAGGCATCAACGTATGGAACAAGCGACGAGAAGCGACCCACATTTCCGACGTGGTAATGGAACGAACTCAATGGGGGCGTAATGTTGATAGTGGAATGGGCGGGCACTGGCTCGATCTCGACGATCGGCTTGCCAATGTCGAGCAATGGAATAGCTCTAGAGTCCTTGACGCTCAGGGACGCGGGAGAACAGTTTCCGATCAAGTTGCCGCTCTCCACCTCAAAGGCATGGCAGAAACGGGACACGTCGCAGGAGCGTGACCGACCGAGCCAGATGTAGTAAGGACTGCCAACCAGTGAGCGCGAGGCGCCGCGGACGAATGGAGACCTACATGCGGACGATGAACGGAATGATGAAATGATTCCTCCCATTGTAGGTCTTGACCTGGCGACCGGAGGTGAGTGGGGCAGGATGAAACGCGTGTCGCGACGTACGGTGCCAAACTTGTACTCGAGATAGTCGCGGCGGTGGGGTGATAACGACACGTGATCAAAGTCGAACCAAATCTGCCAGAACCAGCGGCTGATCCAGCCACATTCCTTGCTAGTGCCGCCGATGGCCTTTTCGTGGAGGGACGGCTGGCGACCCGAGGTGTAAAAGTCGGCGACGCCAATGAGGCCGGTCTCTGGGGAGAGGACGTAGTCGATCCGATCAAGCAGGGCGTAAAAGTTTGGGATCTAGGGGAAGCGTGGGTATGTGTGACGGAGGAAGACGGGGGTGCCTGACCATGGAGAGCGAGTAGCTGAGGGTGATGAAGTTGACGCTGCCCTTGGGGTCGGTGGTGGCCCACTCTGGGAGGGCGAACTCGGTGGCGTCCTGGCAGAGGACGGTGATGTTGCGCCAACCCTTGCGGGCAAAGCGCTTCCTGGCGACGTCGAGGAGGGGCTCGCAGAGGTCGACGAGGTAGATGGCGTCGAACTGGGACACGGGAAAATGTTTGTCCATGAGCTCAATGTTGTGCCCTGATCGAGATCAGTCCGAGGCCGAAAAAGGAAGGCGGTTGCTCACCGGTCCCGCCGCCGATGTCGACCCAGACGAGCCTCTGGGCGGGATTTCTGGCGCGGAGGGCGCGCAGGTGGCTGACGGAGAGCTTGAGCATCGTGTTGCGGCCGCGGAGGAGGCCGCTGCGGGTCCTGTCGTAGACGTCGGCCTGGCCCTTGTAAAACTGAGGGACGATCAGCCAGGGAGCAAGAAAGAGGGAACGAAGGACCTTGTCGAGACGCGTGCGCTGGTCCGAGTGGCCGAGGGGGCGGAGGAAGCAGTGCCATACGAACTTGAGCGGGGGCACGATCGCGTCGCCAAAGGCAAGCGCGACGGCGAAGAGGGCGCTGGCGAGGATGAGACAGGCGGCGACGGTGGACGAGCCGGTGTAGTACGCGAGGGCGTGTGCGAGGGACCGGCGGTTGGCGTACACGAGCAGGCCGGCGACCAAGGACAGGCCGCGGCGGGAGAGAAGGAGCATCGTTGTGTGATAGCCAGCGTGTTCGCGGGGGTCTTATAGGCGATCGGTTTACGTGCATTCCGAGACCAATCGCATCAGGCATGCGCGATTACGAACGTGCGAGCGAGACATTAACGGACACCAGCCCGCCACGTTCATGGCCTCGCTTGGCCGGCGGATCGACCTCGACGACGACATAAAGTCTCCAGCGGCGGCGGAACCGAACAGCCAGTGATGGGAACTACCTGCCAAACACGTCGGATTATCGCAGATTATCGTTGCACCGCCCAGCCTGCTGATAGACGCTGTCCTTCAAAAACCCGCCGTGCGACTCGCCTCCCTTCGTCCGCCCACCGCCGTGCATCTGAGATGCCCTACCTCCAACGAAAATACATCGACCTTATTCGCCATGTATCCTCCAAATGGGTCAACTGGGACCCCCCCATTCCTATCGAGGTTCGTCGTGCCTCGCGTCCTTACCCGACGCCTAACATCCGACAGGTAGGGTCTTATGGCGAAATCGAGCCTGAGACGGGCGAACTGCGAGTCGAGGGCAACATCTACGACCCTGAGTTCCAGAAAGAGCTCGACAAGCTCGACACACCACTCCGCATGGCCGACCATCTACCCCAAGAGACCGGCGTCGAGGACGACCACATCATCTCCTCCAAAGGCGCCAAGCGCGTCGACCTCGACCTCGGTCCCCAAGTGTGCGTGCCTCACCCATCTGATCCACCTCTGATTGACGCCCTCCATCCAGGAGCATCGCAGGTCTCGCGACAGCCTCCATCAAAGGCCAATGGCAGTTTGAGCGCGGAAAGCGAGACGCCCTCTTGATCATGCACTGTCCTCGGATGAAATACCTCCCCTCGGACGGCATCCTCGAAAAGTTGTACAAAGTCCCCAAGCTCAAGGACATGTGGCTCGTCACCAACGTCCACATCTGCCCCGCCTTTTCCATGTACCTCTCCAACAAGTGTGCGTTCCCTCCGTGCGATGATCGTGCGTCCCTCACGCTCCGCAGCTGGTGAAAAGGTCTCGTTGGCGCTTTTGGGCCAGGTGCCTGTCCCCGCAACACTCGGCATCTCAGCGGGCGGCGAAGGCGGCGTCGGGTGGTGGTCCGATATCCAGGCAGATCTCCTCCGCAAGGGCTGTGACAAGACGGGCAAGTACTGCTACAGCCCGCTCTACACCATGAAACGCAGGATCACGTGGTACCAGCGACTGTTTAGGCAGGCCGAACCCGAACCAATCACGGGCGACGATCTGTGCGTGTCCCCTTGTTCATCGGACATGGCGATTGGTTGATCTGGCGAGACTAGCTGGGAAGACGCAGTCGGACCTTGGGATCCGCTCAACGAAGACGGCGAAGAGGACGTACTAGACATAGTAAGCCCTCCGACGTCCCGCGCCACGCACCTGACGATGGGGTTACTGTAGGGCAACTCCCCCGTCGAGGGCTGACTAGCCCCGTCGCCGGCACACTGCACGAACCACCATGACCTTGCATATTAGCATCACATCACGCACCAAGTGTATCTCAAAATCATACCGTATATATACCATGTTACTGCTTTGAAAATAGCGACCGACTTGTATATAATATATACCCTGGGCGATAAGTCGACACAGGCCATTATTGGCCCGTCGACTAAAAGGGAAAACAGGTCATAATCGGGAAGGCTCGAAACGACATGCCAGGCAGCGGATGCTGACTGGACCTTGCTGGCGCGAAGAAGATAAGAGAGGGGTAGCGTGTATTAGAGATCAATTCGAAAGTCAATGTGCAGATGGCTCTTAGAACTGCGTCAGAATGTCGCCTATTGCCAACTGAGATAACAACTAGTGGATCACTCAGCTTCTCCGACTAGTTGTTGACAGGCGTATGGGGGTGTTGATCGATAAAATATGGAGTGTGCCTGCAGAAATCAGAGTGTCTCCGAGTGCGTCAGCAGTTGAACACGTCTCAGAGGAGTGGTGGCGCTGTCTTCCAGCGCGGGATTTGTTCGACCACTTGCCTAATGTCAGTCACACGGGTGGTCAGTTTCTAAGTACTATGTCTCAATAGGTCCTAGACTGGCTCTAGTCTCGCAACCATCCGTTTACAGTTGGCCTACTAACGAGGCCTCGGAATCTTCCTATAACCAAAAACAGGTCCCAACGCACTGCGAGAGGAGACCAAAAATGGATCTACGACCGGTTCTGGTTGTGACCGGTTGCATCCAAGAATGTCGGCATTGAAAACTGGTCACTGTAGGTGCGGTCTGCCGCCTACGAACGATGCAGTAAGACCGGTCTCGGTCTGGTTTGGGCAAATTAATGCCAAAAACGAACCAGACCGGACCTGGGAACACTACCCGCGATGCTCCTGGATGGAGGGCGTCAATCAGAAATGGATCGGATGGATGAGGCACGCACACTTGGGGACCGAGGTCGAGGTCGACGCGCTTCCAATACCCGCGTCGTCAGCCCCTGTGACGCGTGACATGGAAAAAATCAGTTCGTCGGGGTTAACGCGTACTAGACAAAGAACTTATTTCGTCGTCAGCAAACCACCCAAAGGGTACAGAAGGCCTGGGGTATTGGACCAGTGGCAGCTGTGACGTCCAACACATTCGACAATGGGCCCTATGACGCGTGACAAGACAGAAACGTTTCGTCTCGGTGAAACGCACTTACGCTCGCGCTCCCAGCGGACGTCTAATCACGTACAAGTGCAGCATAAAGAAAAAAATACCAAGACGAAATAGTGCAGTTGGTCGGCTAGTAGGTAAGTGTGCTCGGTGGTTTTGTTCGCCTACCTTAGCACTCGGCCGAGTATGCCGAGCGGCTATTTTCATTGGTGAGCAAATGTCTCCACTTGATGACCGCCAACTGACCGAATGAATAATCCAATAAAGAGGGTACATAAGGGCGAGTTGGAGGGGAAACAGATAGAATTCTCTGCCCGGCTCCTCACTCCCAGATTCGTTACCATTTCATCTCGATACTCACAATCCAAAGATCTAGATCCCAGTCATCCAGGGCTCTGATAGTCCTGCCGGTGGTGCCACACACTCTGAGGCATCTGAACAATATCGGAAAAGACAACTACTGCACATCACTCTGTTACTATAATAGGCATCATACACTGGTGAGCGCTTGAAGTAAGTGGCACTACTATTGAAACCATTTGAACAAACTTCGGTAGATCGGACCCTGGCCCTGAGCAGTCCTCCTAGCGAGAAGTCCTGACCGTTGATAGCCAATGATCATCTACCATTACGCATGCTACTAATAAAGACTCGCGCATGACCCGTAATCTTGGTGTCATAGACCGTTGGCTCACCGTCCAGACCTCAGTGCCCAGACCTATCTACAAAAGACAATTGCGCGTTCCAGCCAAGGCGTGTTCAAAAATATCTAGCATTGGCTGCGTGAGAACATGGTCCTCCTTGACGCTCGTGCCACCTTGTCCCACAGGAATTCCAAGCGCTTCCCGACCAATTCTCAGCATGCCCTCTTCCTCCCACCAAGATAGATTTGCAAGGCACCATTTCATGGAAGGTGTCCCCTTGTGGAGTCCTGCTCCAGACCTGCTACCCTCAGAGCGCCAGTCTAACGGCCTCAAGATAGGCGATGTTGGTATTATCGACGGACGTGGTCGCTTTGAAGCACTCTTTAACACATGCAGCATAGATCCAGCTCTGCGAAGTCGGTACGGACTCCCATCGCAATTCGAGCGAATCGATCTCCCAAGCATTTCTCCCGAGTTGTACCCGCCCCACTACATTTTTTCGTCTCCGAAAACAGCTTGGCGCCGCTCCCAAGAAGGGCCGCATTACACCAGTCCGAGCGCTGTGGACAGCAGGTCAGTCTTTTCCTTTCATCAGGTCTTCGCTGATCTTGCCGGCAGCCGCATTCAAACAGAGTATACTGCCCGCTTATCGGAAGATAGTGCCCACATCGTGGTACCAGATGGCGCACGATCCTTTACGGTAGCACAACACGATCTTCATCGATTTGAAAATCTAGCCTGCTGCCATTGGTCGGAGTGGTCCAGCTTCGTCAAGGAGTATCTGCACGGCAGGAGCGTCACTGTGTACCTGATCACAGGGCTCTGTCAGACGAGT
>JBBPUA010000962.1:0-10833 GCA_038094355.1 Afroboletus lepidellus | reverse complement strand
CCCCCAGAGGCGGACCCGCCCTCCGAACCCGCCCCCGAACCCGCACCGGACAAACCGACCCGGAGACAGCGCACGTCTGCGCCCAAGGACGCCGACGACAGACCCGAGCTGCCCCCGGGTCTCGATATCCTATGGCTCCCAGATTCTCCCCCAAATCTCTGCGCGCTCCCTCCCCCAGAGCTCTTGGACGACGCCCTCACAAACCTGCACATCGCCCTCCATCCACAGACCCAACACCGCGCCGCCTACTCTTCGCCTGCAGGCCCCCCCGTCGAACCAACCCTTGCGCTCTACTGCCCCGTCGAGGGCGGCGAGTACATCCTCGACGAGACCGTTCGCGAGCTGGCCCGTAGAACAGACGCAGAGGTCCTCGTCATCGACTCTGTGCACCTCGCTGCAGGCGAATGGGGTCACTTTGGAAAAGGTCCGTCCACGCTGTTTGTTTTTGCACCATCGCTGACTAGTCTACAGCGGCCAATGCTATCCAGCTCCCCAGAAATCCGCTCCACTATCACCCTGCATCCCTTGCATCGCTCCCTCGTCGCTTTGCCCCCGCCACAGAGGAAGAGGAAGAACCAGAGCCCGGCCATGCTCCTCCGTCGGGCATCTCTCAGATCCTTCACGTTCTCGCCCCGGTCGCTGCATCTCGTGGACGCCCCTCTTCTGTTTTTGCCCCTGCTCGTTCATCCCCCACCCCTAGTCGGATCAAGGCCTTTTTCGATGAACTCATTAACATGCCATCGCCTTCATCATCGCAACCTCCACGCATCCGTCCCCGCATTGTTTATATCCGTGATTTCCCCACCCTGGCACCCACCGTACCCACTTGGTACCCGCATCTTCTCAGTGCAGTACGTGCCCGTAGAACGGGACCCATCGCGCGTCCTTCGTCTCCCGTCGCATCTCCAATGACGATCATCTGTGGTGTAACCCCACCACTTGTGGGCCCATCCGCACATGCCTTGTCCGCTTTCCCCGGTCCGTTTTCCATGCCCGTTGGGACACAGATACCATCCCTTCCCATCCCAGCCATTAGCCGACGGAGTCATACGGCGCGTTCTGGCCCTGTCGCTGCTGGTCCTCCCGTTAATGCACCGTATATACAACCTTCGGAATGGGGCGAAGACGACTGTGCCACGCGGGCGCGCGAAAGACGTCTTCGAGAGCGTCTTCGCCGTTGGGAGAGGCACGGAGACGCTGCGCTCCTCGAGGATGTCCCACGACTCTCTACCTCTCCTCCGCCAGGGTTCTCTCCAGTAGTCAGCAGCTCGCCTCAAGCGATCGCTCAGCCTGCTCCGGCCGATTTCGATGGTCCACGCCCACCGATACTCTTATTTGGTGGGGGTGCGCCTGCTTTCTTCGACATGCTTGGCGGCGGGCAGGGAGAGTCCGACGAATGTCATCCAGGTGGTACACTGGGAAAGTTCTTCCGGGCTTCCGTGATACTTCCCAGTTCACGCGATCTAGGCGCGGAAAGAGAGTGTAGGATGACGCGACGGAGGGAGACAAACGAGCTGGCTATGCGACTGGGCGTTGGGGGTATTGGGGGTGTGTTGGAGGCTGGTGCGCAGGACGTTATGGACGGCACGTCGGCCGAGGGGGAAGAGGACAATGAGCGAGTCGAGCCCACCGAAAAGAAGGCCGAGCCGAGTTACGCAGAGCTCGAAGCAGACGCAGAGATCGTTGGGTCTTCTGCCGACGCTGAGCACCGAGCGGACGCTGACGCGCCTTCATCGACTGGCCTGCAACCCGAGGAACACGAGATGTGGGAAGACTGGAGTACTCGTGTCGAGCCTTGGGCTTCGATACGTCAGATTGCGGATCGAGCGGTCGGGAGCGTCGTCTCTTCTTCTGTCATTTCCTCCGCCGTGTCTCCTTCCACGACATCCAAGTCGTCGAGTCTAGCCCTCGAACCAACTTCTGTGCCTTGGTCAGCGATACACCACGCGTGGGCTGCACAACGCTCGTCGCGCGATCTCCGTCGGGCCTGGTCCAAAGTCGCACGCGTCCGTATTCCTCGCGAGGGCCAACCTGAGTATGCCGAGGACGAATTAGATGCGCTTGAATTCGAAGACGGCGAGGAAAGCATTCCCATAGATGAGGTAGTGGAAAAGGTCAAGCAGGACGAAGACCTTGATACACACGAAAAACGGCTGCTAGGTTGCATTGTAGATCCTGGTGAGTCGGTGCGAGCGGACGACGTGCATGAATACTGATGCAACTCGACTAGCTACACTGTCGACGACTTTTGCACAGGTCCATCTTCCTCCGCATACCATCGATTCTGTGAGGACATTGGTCTCACTCCCGCTTCTTCATCCCGTGGCTTTCCAAACAGGTATCTTGAAAGAGCATGCCATGACTGGATGTCTTTTGTTTGGGCCCCCGGGAACTGGCAAAACTCTTATCGTACGGGCGCTCGCCAAGGAAGCTGGCTGCAGGATGTTGATGGTCTCGCCATCCGACGTCATGGACATGGTATGTCTCGCTACTCGCTGCAGCGTTCTGCATTGCTGATTCTCCTCAGTACGTCGGCGAAGGCGAAAAACTCGTCAAGGCAGTCTTTAGCCTGGCCCGCCGCTTATCCCCCTGCGTCGTGTTCCTCGACGAGATCGATGCGCTCTTTGGTGCCCGTTCGTCCGCGCGCGACTCGGGCGGCGCAATGGCACACCGCGGCGTCATTACCGAGTTCATGCAAGAGATGGACGGGCTCAAGAGCCAATCGGGTGTGGAGGAAAGGGTCGTGGTCATCGGGGCTACCAATCGGCCGTTTGACCTCGACGACGCGGTGTTGAGGAGGTTGCCGAGGAGGCTACTCGTGGATTTGCCTGGTGAGAAGGAGAGGGAGGGTGAGTGTCCGGTTTCGAGGTGTACGAGACATCCTGACGACGGGCGCCAGGGATCTTGCAGATTCTGCTGCGCGACGAGACGTTGGCGGCGGACGTGGACGTCAAGACGTTGGCGAAACAGACGGAGAGCTTTTCGGGATCGGATTTGAAGCGTGCGTGCGGGTTTGGCGTGGATTGAGAGCGATTCTAACGACCGAGTCTAGACTTGTGTGTCTCTGCCGCTCTCGATGCAGTCAAAGAAGGTGTCAGCGTGCCTTGGAAATCGTCGCCAGAACCCTCGACGCAAAATGCCCCGACGGATGACGTGAACGCTAGCTACTCTCGGACCATCCACCTCAAACACTTTACCAAGGCGCTCAAGGAGATCACGCCTTCGAGCTCTGAATCTCTGGGTTCTTTGGCCGACCTGCGCAAATGGAACGAACAGTTTGGCGAGGGTCAGAGAGACAAACGACGCATACAGGTCTGGGGCAAGGGCAAGTTTGGCTTTGTGAACCCCTCACTCGGCCTAGGACAAGAGGAAGGACGTGTTGTGGACCCGCATGCGAGGACGGTAACAATAGAGGAGTAATACTACAGTACTTGTTAATCGGGTTAAAAAGTACGCGTAGCCCTTAGATACTGGAAAGCACAAGATGGACCAAGAATGAAACTACAAGGTTAAGCCGACGTCCGAATCAACGTTTCCTCCCAGAACGACGTGCAGTGGTTTGAGACCTGCGAGGAGCCTCCTCTTCCTCCTCGTTTTCCTCTTCCTCTTCCTCGTCTTCGTCGACCTCCATAGCGACAGCCTTTTTCTTTCCGCGCCGCTGAGACCGTTTGGGCTGCGATGGCTCGGGATCGTCTTCATCCATTCTGGTGTCATCTTCATCTTCGTCGCTCGCCGTCGTGCTCTTCCTGCGCATACGGCGGCCATCATCTTGACCGTCCTTGACGGCAGTCTCGCCTATAGGTTTCAGATTCTTCATGTCCGACGGCCAGTCCGCGGTACAATTAGGGCATTGCGCACGGCGGGCACGAAGTTTTCTAAAGCAGTGAGAATGAAGCCTAGCCTTGCAGTTGGGCGTGTTGCAGCTCGCGCCGCGCGTGATGATCTAGGGCTGGATGTGAAACGGGCCGCTGCGAGGAAAAGAAACCTACCTCCATGCAGATGGTGCATTCGAGACACTCTTCGGGGTAGTTGGACTTGAGGTAGGGTAGGAGCTCGAGGAGCGCGCGGGTCGAGAGGGAGTAGCGTGCGCGTCTGGGAGGGAGACGTTTAGCGGCAGAGGGAGGACGGAACGCGGTCGCTCAACTTGCTCTTTAGGAGCCATCCCTTGGCGACGAGGCTCGCCAGGACGGACTCGGCCTGGGACTTGGTCATATTGGACTTGAGCGAGCTGACTTCGCGGAGGGCAGCGAGCGAGGAGACAGAGTAGGCTTCGCGCGGTGCGAGCATGATTTGTTCGACCTGTCGGTGGTGAGACTCCTGGGTGGGTCTGGCTGGGGTCACGTACGACGGCTTTGAAAAAGGCGATTTCGAGGGGCGTGTAATCCGTGGCCATCTGGGCGACCTCGTCGTCTTTGGTGTTCACCTGTGCGGAGACGCGTCAGCACGACGACACGCGACGCGGGGCGACGTACCACGGCGTACATCTCGACCCCGGTCTGTTCGTCCATGAGGTGACGAAATTCGAGGTCGAGAGGGTTGAGAGAGGTGTTGATGCTGGTGACGAACCTATCCCATGCCTGTCTGCCGTCGTCGAACGCGATGTCGAGCGCAGGGGCGGCGACTGGGGGATGTCAGCCGCTGGACGGGCAGGCAGGGCAGAGGTACCTTTGACGGCGTCAATGCATTTGGCCCAGAGGACCTGTGCGTGTGTAAAGGAGAGTATTCCGCGCGAAAAGACGGCCTGGAGGAAGAGCCGCTGGACGTCGTTGGAACTGACACCCATCGTACGGGAAAGACCCGATCAGGGTCTCACTCGGACGGACCTCTCGCACATCAAAACACGAGGCGCGCTGTCCATTGTGTGGCACAATTAGGCGTACTTCGGCCCCAGGTCTGCCCCGACTGCCACTGGCGGACCATACCCGCATCATCGGACGCGCTGCTTTTCGGCCTACTGACATGGAGTTATGTAAACGAGGATCTCGATCCGCAAAGTCTAGTTGAGCTTATCAACCCATCACGAACTCCAAGTCGACCCCAGTTTACATCCCCAGCATGTGTGGCATCCTCGCAGTTCACGGCCTCGAAAAACCTGCCGCAGATCGCGCCCGTTTCCTCGGCTTGTCCAAGCGTCTTCGTCACCGTGGACCGGACTGGTCTGGGTGCTACGTTGGCAAGGATGCCATTCTCTGCCACGAACGTCTCGCCATCGTCGGCGTCGGTTCGTACCAGCCCTCGTCAAAAGGAGACGCGCTAACCCGTGCACAGACTCTGGTGCCCAGCCCCTCGTGAGCGAGGATGGCAAGGTCACCCTCGCCGTCAACGGTGAGATCTACAACCATCTCGCCCTTCGCGCGAGCCTCCATGACGCCAAGTTCAAGACGCACTCTGACTGCGAGGTCATTCTACCCCTCGTACGTCGATCCGTCATGTCGTCTGCCCATCTCTAACGTGCCACCAGTACAAGATCCACGACAAAAACGTCCCTGGATTCCTCGATGGCATGTTTGCCTTTGTCCTCTTGGACGAGACCGTCACTCCATCCAGAGTTATCGCTGCTCGTGACCCTGTCGGCATCACCACACTCTACCAGGGTTGGAGCTCCCGCCGACCAGGCGTCACCTACTTTTCCTCCGAACTCAAGGCCCTTGTCAGCGAGTGCGACAAGATCATCTCCTTCCCCCCTGGACACGTGTATGACAGTCTGGACGGCTCCACCACGCGTTACTATCGTCCTTCGTGGTTCGACGGCGACCAGCAGGACGCGTCGCCCCCCACGTCGCCGGCGGACCTCACCCTCATTCGTGAGACGCTCGAGGAGGCCGTCCGCAAACGGCTCATGTCCGAGGTGCCTTATGGCGTCTTGTTGAGCGGCGGGTTGGACAGCAGCTTGATCGCTTCCATCGCTGCGCGCGAGACGGAAAAGGTAGCCCAGGCGCAGTTTGAGGAACGTCAGCGCAAGCTGGCCGAATCCACCAGTGGTCCTCCATCGCCGAAATGGGACGACCTCGAGCGACAAGGTAAGAGTCGGCGCATTCGAGGGCACATGGCACTCACCGATCGGTCGAACAGCCATGCTGGCCAGCTGGCCCCAGTTGCACTCGTTTTCCATCGGACTGGAAAACTCGCCCGACCTCTTGGCAGCCAAGAAAGCAGCGCATTTCCTGGGCACCACCCACCACGAGTTCGTCTTCACCGTACAGGAAGGGCTCGACGCGATCCCGGACGTCATTCACCATCTCGAAACGTACGACGTGACGACGGTCCGGGCGAGCACGCCCATGTACCTTCTCAGCCGTAAGATCAAGGCCATGGGCGTGAAAATGGTGCTAAGCGGAGAAGGGAGCGACGAAATCTTCGGAGGTGCGGCACGATCCGCCTAGCATCGTCGTCCGAGGAGCTGATACCCTCCAAGGTTACCTGTATTTCCACGCGGCCCCCGACGGCGCGTCGTTCCACCAGGAATGCGTCCGCCGAGTGAAGAACCTCCATACGGCAGACTGTCTTCGTGCCAACAAGTGAGCGTGGTCCCGTGCTTGCCGGGTCGACCCTAAATAACGCTCGACAGGTCAACGATGGCGTGGGGTTTGGAAGCACGCGTCCCTTTTCTTGACAAGGCGTTCCTGGACGTCGCGATGAACGTCGACCCCAAGGAAAAACAGTTTTCAAAGGGCTCGTCGCAGGAAATCGACCAAGACGGTTGTCCAAAGATGGAAAAGGTTCATACTTTTCCCCCCTCTCCGAGGCCGAGACCTGACATTACCCCAAGTATATCTTGCGCAAGGCCTTTGATTGCTCCCCGGACGGAAAGGTGGGGGTCCTCCCACGCCAAGAACGTGTTCTGACGCCACCATCCACAGCCCTACCTGCCTAAATCGATCCTCTGGCGTCAGAAGGAGCAATTTTCGGATGGTGTCGGGTACTCGTGGATAGACGGGTACGTCATCCGGTATCGCCGACCAGTCACATGCCAACCCTGCCCACAGAATCAAGGATCACGCCGCTGCGGTGGTCTCGGACTGGGCGTTTGCCCAGCGGGCCGACCGCTGGTCCGTGGACACCCCCGATACCAAGGAAGCCTACTTCATCAGGGACATTTTCGAAGGTGATCGCGCTCGCGTCGCTCTTGGAGGTGTGCTCACTCGTCTTTCTTCAGCTCACTTCCCTACCGACGCCGCGGCCAAGACAGCCGTGCGGTGAGTCGTACAGGGTTAGCGCGTTCACGTGTGATGGGTGCTGACGGCAGTCTTTTTTTGCTCTCTCCAGCTGGATACCGCGCGGCGATTGGGGTTGTGCTTCTGACCCTAGCGGGCGAAGCGTCAGCATTCACAACGCGGCGTACGACGCGCCGGAACAAGCCTGATAATTTAAGAGGATGGGGCAATTTAGTGTACATGTTGAAAGAAGAATCATGTGATCAACGCGCCAGGCGAAGCTTGGTATATCGAGTGTCGAATTATAGGATTAGATTGTCAACGTGTGTTCCGCAAATAGAGAATGTCATAAAAAAAAAAAGGAACTCAATGAGGGTGATAAGGTATCGTTGAACATTTGGGTACCGTGGACAGAAATGCGGCCGCAAGCAGGCGGAAAATGAAGGAATGTGTCAGTCATGATGCAGGAAAGGGGTAAGCGAGTGCAGTGTGTAAGCTCAAGAATGCAACAAAACTCATTATTAAGGAAGGCGCAGGTCTAGTCAAAGGGATGGAAGATATGAAAAAAATGCGTGCAGCATCATTGCGTCAACGAGGGGTCCTGGGCAACGATCTGACGGTATAAGCCCACCCCCGAGTCTTCCGACGCAACGGGAGAAAGCTGAGGCTTGCTGCTGGTGGCAGCCGTCACAGTGGCACGTATGGCTGAGCTGGACTGAGAAGACTGACGAGGTCGCTTCGCAGGGGGATTGCCACCGCCACGAGCGACGGTGTCTGAACGCGTCACGGTTGCCTTGACCGAGTGACTGTCGTCCGATGGATTAACCCGAGTTCTAGTACTCGGTGCTGCCACCGCCGTCTTCCGGTGAGCCCGCAGCGCGGGAGACATTTGATCACTACCCGACACCAGCCGAGTGCCAAACTTGGCATTGGCTGAAGACTCCCGGGCATAAGAGGTTCCGCCTGGGGACACACGTCGAGATGGTCCGCCAGGGGCGTGGTGCTTGGGTTTCAAAACTGGCTTTTGGAGTGTCACTTTGTCAGCACCCCAGTAAGAGAAGCTCATCTTGCTCTTCTTATCCGAGTCATCCGAGTCATCGTCATCCTCGTCGTCGTCCGGAAGGGGAATGATTCTTGGCTTGTGAGTTGAATGAGCCTCTGCCTTGGACCGAACAACACTAAAAGGAGCGTGAGATGAAAGAATCGATTCTTAGCGAGCACTTACTCTTCCATGGACACGATGCCCTCTTTCGGCTGTGTTACGTCTCCGAGGGTCCAGGTCTCTATCTTTCGGAAGCATGTGAGGTCGGTGTTGAGAGCATGACGAAAGCTCGCTTACCTTGATGAACTTGTACAAGTTTCGCGGCTTCGTATGCGAATTTCGACGCCCAGACGTCGCATACTTTGATTTGCCTTGCATGTCTGGCAAGGAGTTGGTCCGCGAGTTGGTGCTGGACACCAGTGGCAACGACGTGGTGCCAGTACGCTGACATCTCAACACGACATCGTTGAAGACTACGAGCCACAGGTCCTTCTTGCCACCAATGCCAGTCCCGGTGCCAAGGACGTCACTCAGGCGTCGGAACGACGTTTTGCCCTTGACGTTCTTCGTGGCCATCACCGGCGGGGGGCTCGACGCTTTAGGTACCGACGCCGAGTCACGGCCGACGATGATTTGTTTCTCCTCTACAAGGAGCCTAGAGGGCTTCGGTATCGCCAACTGCTTCACCTTGTCCAGGCCCTCGATACGGGCAAAAACGTCCCTCGTCTTATCTCTGTCTTCCTTTTGGATTTTTTCGTCTTCGATGCTTCGCACGATCGACTCCACTTCAGCGACCATCTGAAGGGTGCTCTCATATTCAAACGTGCTGGGGTCGGTATGAAAGAGGAGATTTTGGAAGAGAAGAGGATATTTGAGCAGTCGTTGAAAGGGTTTCGACAGCGTGATTGCGAGACCGGTCTCGCCCTTGTCGCAGGCAGACTCTTCCAGTCGCTGCAAGGATTTGCACACCCTGAGCCAATCCGCGGAATCCTGATTCTTGGGCTTTTTGGCGGCACTCGCCGTAGAGAGCGCGTTGTCAACCTGTTCGAGTGCACGCTCCAAATGGAGCACGTAAGTGGCATAGCCCTGGAAGATGTGTGACTGTGGCAAATTAACAGTTGCTCCACCATGTCGATTAAGTACGTACGTTGGAAACGAAGACGTCTGCAAGTGATCGAACGAGGGGATATTGTTCCTCGTATCGCTTTTTTAGTCCTTCGCTGAGTTTGACATGGCCGTCGAGGACGCCACTCTCAATGACCTCTAGACATACCCGCAGGTCTTCGGGAAGGAGATGCGGAGGAACAGCCTGCGCCGACGGATCTGGCTGTGTCTGTGATCTCTTGGTTTTGCGCAACAGACGGCTGTGAACCGTCTGCGTTGTCTTGGCGCTGTCTTTCCGTTCTCGATCCTTGTCACGTTCGCGGTCATGACCAGACTGCCGTCCGAGGGATTGGGACGACGCGTTGACCTGGTGCATGCGCTGAACTGGGGGGAGCGACGCATGAGACCGCGACGGAAAAGGCACTGACTCCTTGACTTTACCGCTCTTTCCACCCAACACCGAGCCCGCACGATATGGTGAACGAGGATGGCTGTGCTTTTCGGACACGTTGGCCCTGTTGCTCTGCAAGCCAGGGACGCGGTCGTCCTCCAATTCTGACTCGGCTGACTCGTCGTCGATGTTTGGCGTGGTAGGCGCCAACGACTTGGTCTCGGGAGTGATGCCAGACATGCCGTCAGAGCGGAAGCCGGCGGGAGACATGAAGCGCGCGGCAATGGGAAGCACGTCAGTAGACTCAATGGGGGAGTCGAGGCGAGGAGGTGGAGAAGTATACTCGTCATAATCATACGGCGCAGGGGAGGTGGGAGAAGGCGACGCAAACGGATGGAGGAGCGGCTCGATAAAGGATTCCTTCATCTTTTGGAGATCGTTGACGTACCTGCAATGAGGATGTCAAGAGACGATGCGTGGATGTGCAAAGACACATACCGCTCCTCGCTGGCGACGATCTCCCAGAGAACCTCTTGCCTTGTACGCTCCCGAGGACCAAGATTGCTCACCAGATCCTCCTCTGCGCCCTCGCTCCACGAGGAAACGGCGAGGATCCGCGTGCTCGTGTTTGACATTTGGGAGTAGGGAGTGCCAGAACGCACAGAGCCGGGGTAGGGGGATATTGCGGTGCGGGTCGAGGTAGCCTTGGTGGTTTGGACCGAGGTCGGGGTGAGAGAGGGAGATGCAGTGGGGGGAGTGGCTTGTTTGGAAGCCAGATCTGTACGTGAGGAGGACGCAGCGGTTGATGTGGAACCGCGCGTGTCCTTGCCATGCGTGGCTTGAAAACGTGAGACTGTGGTTTTGAGGGGGACAGCCGCAGGTGATCCGGAGATAATGGGGCTCGAGGATACATCGGGAAGGGGCTGTGAGGTCGAGGGTCCTGATGGGGTCGGAGGGGGAGAGATGAAGGCGACTTTCTTGAGTATTTCCGAGTTGGCCGCAGACTCGGCCGCCTTGCGCGCGGCGGACTTGGAGGGGGGTTCTGAGGCATCGGGTGTGTGGGGTACGGGGGAGGAGGCGGGAAGACCGACGCCGCTGTCGTTGTCGGCGTCATTCGGCTCCTCGATGGGGGGCAGGGGGCG
>JBBPUA010000960.1:0-10862 GCA_038094355.1 Afroboletus lepidellus | reverse complement strand
ATCTACAATATCAACAAGTATGTTACGATAGTTAGCAATTTGTGCAAGCCCTCCGAGTTCCTGTTAACCGATACAAGTCTATTTAGTGGCTGGCGTGGGCACAGCGAAAAAGTGATCGAAGGGGCCAGACCCCTGATGTCGAGCAGGGCGCGCATTCGTCTCACCCAGTAGCCCTGCGATCTGGTTGATGAGGTTCTTCAATCGAAAGTCTTCCACAGGTTTGTTTAAGGCTTCTTTCCGGCACGATGGACAAGTATATCCTGGACGATGACGTCGTATCTCGACGAGGACCGCTCGGAGATGCTGTTGTCCGTGCTGGCCATACGCGTGTAAGTTGGGGACCGTTTGAAGGAGCGTATGTAGTTGCGTCGCCAAGGCGGCACGGCTGTCGTCCAATTGGGGGTTTGCCGTCATGTGTTGGGCTTGTATCGTACCGAACCAATCAACTAGGCAGGTTTCACAGAAAGAGTGGCCACATTCTGGAAGACTGGCATGCCATTAGAGCCGGAATAACGCGCATACACGGATAAATACGGACGTATACGGACACCACATCGTAAGGGAACACACTTCGCAAGTAGTATGTTCCTCCAGTGCCACCAAGACCTGTTGAACACACGCATGAGCCACGAAAAGAGAAAGGATGCGAATGGTCCCACATTTTTGTTTGGAAAGTCGCGCTTGAGTTCTTCTATCTCCAAAGAGGACGACGCAAGCTGTTGTTGACACTGTTTGATGTCCTATGGCGATCACTCAGACACTCCGAAAGGGGCAGATGCGAAAAGGGGCTCAATGTCAGACCCACCTCTTCAAGTTTTTTGTAGGCGCACTCCAGCGTCTTGAGCTTCTTCGTCGTCTCCAACGATTGGCCCTGTTTTCGTGAGGACGCCTTCTTCGGCTTGCTCTCTTCGTCCGATGATATCTCCAACACGTCGCCAGCGGGGAGTGGCTGCATGGCCTTTCTTTTGCTTTTACGGCTGGACGACTTCTTTGGCGGCACGGTTCCTTTGGGCGGAGGCTCGTCATCGTCGGAAGACAAAACAATAATTTCGTTACTGGGGGACTTTGGTGCATTTTTGGAGCCTCCGCTGCCGGACGGATCCGAACGGCTGGCCGTGTAGGGTTGGTTGCCGCGCTGCTGGGACGCCTGGCGACTGGACGCGCGGGTGACGGGCATGGTCGATGACGGGCAGGACTTTGAAACCGTCGCGTCGAGGGGATATAAGACACCACGTGACCATTGTCATTCCATGCGACCATCCATCGCGCCCAATCGCGTCTCCCATGCGCATGCTTTGGCCGCACAGGCCAACAATCCCGCCTCCCTCCACCGCTTGGCAGAAAAGAAAAAGGAATACGAGGCCGTCGCAGCCCTCGAACGAGCCAGCGCCCTCTTTGTAAAACGCATCGAGGGCCTCGCCGACGACTGCGAAGTAATGGCCGACGCCGGGCAGGGTCAGTCTACGTGCTAATCTGAGCTTCCGTCACATTCTGATCGTGCTGGCTGCAGTACATGGCCAAGTACTTGAACAATGGCCTAATATGTTCCGCATACTCGGTCATTTTTGTACGTATCGGTGATCTTATCGCGACCAGTACTCACTCGCATCTCCAGTGGCGAATAGACAACAAGCCGAGTCGGAGGCATCTCTTGCTAGCCTTGAATCAGCACCCGGAGAGCGCTTGGTCCGCATTCCATTAGATGAGGTCCAAGTGAATGCAAGATCGTCCTGAATTCCTTGCATAGTACCACTTCATCAATCGTCGCTTGTACCACACGATCCCATCACGAATATTATAGTGCTGATATTCATCTCTCGCTTGTATAGAGTTTTCTCCGAGGAGTAAGTCCCCGATAACATTTAATCGAATCCGTCGTCATAGTTTACATGTCGGGCATGTTCACCTCGGCTGCGTATCAAACGATTATTGATCAGTAATCTTGCAAAACATTTGTCAGTGTCTAATTTGTTCAACGTAAGACGCGGTCTCACCACTTGATTTGATCACGCTGCCCCCGTCGCCCCGTTCGCGGCCTTGCACTTCTTGGTATGCCTCCGCGCCACGTCCGCGCGCGAATATACCTTGCTACAGAACCCACAGCTCGCGCCCGCCCTCAAGTGCCGCGACACTACGTGTCGCGCTAAACTCCCCTTGTTCATCGTGTCCGTACACCCCCGCCAGAGACACGCTCGCTGCGCCTTTTCGTGCCCGACCACGTTGTGTTGTCGGCTCAGGTGATGGCTCATCCAGACGCGGTCCCCAAATACGGGCATGTTGCACGTCCCGTGTTCGTCCGTCCATTCGCAGAGAACAGTGTACTCCTCGTCATCCTCAGCATTCTGGGAGGGCGCTGGTTCGACCGAGGCCGTGTCATTGCAGACGAAAGAAGGTAGTTGTACGCGTGGAAGATCTCTGGGCTCCCAAGGTGAGTGGACCTGCAGGGATGGAGCCGGATGAGCGTGGGGCGCGGCGGATTCCATCCCGGCCATGTCTTCCCAAGGCTGGTTTATGCGTGGAAAGCTCAGCACAGGAAGGTCAATGGCGCGATGACGTGGCGCTTCAGCGTTTCCAAGGCTCCGCGGGCTTTCTCTTAGCTCCGGGACATGTCCAGGCTGTAAACTGTCAAACCGGTGCACTCCAGCGAACCCCGGAGATGGAACGGCGGCGGCCCTAGTCTGGACGAGGTGTAGAGCCCGCATCTCAGCGCGCCCCGGTTGCCTAACACGGCCTGAGTCACGGCGAACACAGCTCTGCAGGGACCACTCACAAGACGAACGGGGAGGAAAAGCCTGCGCCGACGTGATGCGCCATGGATCCACCTCCAGCGTACGGCGAGCCCGCATGCATGCTAGGTTAAAGGCAGGACAAGTTAGCCATCGCCACCACCAAACAACGAACCGAACACGAACCTGCCCACCTCACTCGCTCGATCGGTCGAAGCACGGTGAGGAACCGTCCATAACGGCACCGGGCGCCCAGGGCCCCTACCACCCAAGTCAATGTCTCCTTCCAACATAGACGTCTCGGGCGGGGTAAAGTACGTCGACGACATTTCACCGGTAGCAGATATGGTACGCGTCGGCCAAAACGGACCACCAGCGACAGGCTTTTAACACCTTTCAAGGCCCAACGTTGCACCGTTTAGGGGTAAGTTGGTACGCATACACTATACCGCCGACGGCGCTCAACACGTGTCAGGAGCACGGAACTTTGGATACCCCTCCTTCTCTTCCTTGAGCACGAATCCGCTGAGGCGCGATCGAGAATAGAATACGCTGTCATCCACATCGAGTCGACCATTGTGTATGTGCACCGAGGGGCGTTCATGCGTGGGGTGAAACGGGAATAGGAGGCGACGATGATACGGATGACAGCAGAACGCCAGAGTCGCGTACGATTCGCAGGACGGGATAAGGACGAGATACACAAACGTCGTTGGTACAACACGTATGAGCGCCGTCTCCCGGTGCCGCGCTGGCGTACAGCACAATAGCAGCGTGTGCATTGCGCCGGTATCAAGATGTCGCGTCTGCCACCGCCGGCCTGCCGGGCGTTCTCCAGTGGGCGCGGTACCAGCCTTAGTCGGGCATATCCAGAAGACGAAGAACGAGGCGTATCGCCCGAGAATCCGAGTCAGGACTCTGGTATGGTTGAATGCTTGACGGGGAATTTCGTCCGTCCCGTTTTCGCCTCGGATCAGATTTGCGAAGAGAGCGACGTGCTACTCGACTGGGGGGGTCACTGGATTTGCACCGCGGTTCTGAGATTCTTGTGGCGCAACCCATCGAAACTGACTGTTGAGCCTCGGGGTAACTAACTCGCGGCATGTATCTGTGACTGGAGCTTGTGTGATACACAGGGATACTGATGGCTGACCCTGGCAATCGTCTCTGGGTTTACCTGACACTTGTCATGTTCGGCCACGACAAGAGTCTTGAAGCAGGGACCTAAGCTTCGCATGTCAAGTGAACTAGTATTCAGAGACAACATAATGAACAAGAAGGGAATAAACGGGTTGCAATACATGCCATGATTAAATGGGAGTACCAACCAATTCGCCCAACCGATATTGTTTTAGTAAACCCCATCCAACGTCCAACGGAAAATAAAAAAACATTATCCGTGTACCTACTTCTTGTGGACGCCAATCACCGAATCTGGCGCATACCTTGGGATGACCTGGTGAACAGTAAGTTGTTGAAAAAGTGCAGGGATTAGGAGCGAACCTTGGCATCATGAAGCATGTTGAATTCCTCCGTAGCATCACGTCCGGCGTACAACAGGATCGCCTTCTCTCCTCCTGGGTGGTCAGGTAAGAACGACGTGACGTCGAGAACCTGTCCATTCACGATGACCCAGACGTCATCTTTCTTGTTGTGTTTAGCAACATCCGCAGTTGTGAATTCCTTGGTTGCCGATGACTTAGCACTTGGCGCAGAGGCGGGAGGGGCGCTCTGGGACGCAGAAGGTTGAGGTGCGAGTTGTCCTGCCAATGCTCCAAGACGACCACCAGCCTTTTCAATAACGGCGCTCGCCGTTTGGAGAAGGTAAGCAGCGGCAGAATCACCAGAGACGCGTCCAAAAACGACACACCCCAACAGCGACGATCCACCGAGTCGGTTGGCACCATGGACACCACCAGCGACCTCACCAGCGGCGAAGAGACCTGAGATAGGCTTTCCTTCCTTTCCGATCACTCGTGATTCGTCATCAATCTCAAGACCGCCCATCGTATAATGGAGAACAGGTGTCATGATCGCAACATTGAAGTAATCATTCATAGTCCAATCTCCGGAAGAGAAGAACTAAGATCGGTAAGTTTGACTAGACAGAAGAGGTCAGATAGTGCTTGCCTTCTTGCCAAAAGGATCTTTCTTGGCCTTGGCACCAGCATTGTAGGTCTCGAACGTCTTCTTGAGGTATGCTGGCGGAATACCCATCTCCTTAGCAAGTGCTTCGCCACTGTCAAATCGCTTCATCAAACCACGACCGACGTAGTGCTTGCAATGCCATTCAATCTCGCGGGATGCCTGGCCGTTAAGCACGAGGCGAATCGGGTACTGACAGGGAGTGGGAAAATTAACCGACCGATCAGAAACTCTATTAGTGGTATATACCTTGCCGTTCTCCCAAATCTTGCCCGTCACATAGTCACGGTGTTGAAGTTCGTCCACGAAACGGTCACCATTCTTGTCCAACAAGAGGCCACCAACGCCACGAAGAGCCTCGGCAGCGAGGAACTTGACCTTGGCATCTGGCTCATTGGGGTCGACAAGACCTGTTGGGTGTACCTGGACCTTTTCAAGGTCGACTGCGCTAGCACCGATAGCAATGGCCATCTTGTGACCGTCACCAGTACAGTGGTCGCCGTTGGTCGTGGGAAGATCATAATATTCAGGACGATGTTTCTTTAGCAGCGAATCTGGTGTAAAGTCTGCAGCGTAACCACCAGTGGCAAGGATGACAGGTCCATAAGCAACCTCGGTCTTTCCGTTACGGATGAACTCCACGCCGTGTACGGCGCCTGATTCATCCTTAAGGAGCTTACTGACACGAGCTTTCTTGTAAATCTTGACTCGGTCAGGTTGACTGACAGCCAAATCTTCCAAGCGCTCCATCTGAGCATAGGTAATGACCTTGGGAAGTCGTAAGTGAGCGTATATACGCGTTGTAGACAATCTTAAACATACCATTCCAGGGAACTGTGCATTGCCTCTGTGTGTTCGAGGCTGGCTGTGACCACCAAGGCGGGCAACCTTGGAGAGGTCAAGACCGAATTTGTTCTGTAGCCAGTTCACGGCATCACCCGACCGACCGGTAAGGACCCGAATAAGGTCATCACGAGCGAGCTCGCGAGCCTACAACACCAAAATGAGAGACCACTCAACACGGTCAAGGCTAATAAAAACGACTAACGGATTGCTTGGTATCCTCAAAGAAGATTTTAGCGTTGTCGGGAATCCCAGCCTCTTGTTGGGTTTGAGTACCTGCACCGTTTATTCCGGAGGTAGCTTTGGTGGAGTTGCCACCCATGAACCTGGGAAGTACCATTAGTTAGCGTAGGAATGTAGCTTCGAGGGAAGAATCACCCTTGTTTATCCAGTAATAGTACATTCGCGCCACGTTCAAGGAGCGTGTGGGCTGCGGAAAGCCCGGCAAGACCACCACCGACGACAATGACTTGAGCCATGGCAGTATTGGAAGTTATGAAATGGGATGATGGAGGTTGGGATTCAAGAGAGCTGGCGTCGGAACTTCCAGCCTAAATTAATCGGCAACAAACCAAGCCGAATTCCTTGGCAGGAACATGTGATTTCGCTGTGCCCCTGCTGCGTAGTACAGGTTTCACGCGCGTATCTACACTAAACCCGTGAAATTAAGGTCGTCCTATGGCCGGACGGGCATCAGCTAATTCCAAGGAGTGCGCATAGTCTCCAAGCACACTGCCGCAGCGTCGAACGATGTCGTCGATGCTCAGCTCTGCCCCCTTTTTCACAGGCTCTACCACCACGAGACCTGGCACTCTTTGCCCATTCGGCTTCCCGTTTTCAACGTCTCCGTTCTCGAACATGTCCTGGTGTGCCTCGATATATGCTGGATATACGATGTGTTCCCAATACATTGGGGGGTCTCGCCATAGTGATCCTTCTGGGTTGAATTGCACTCCAAACGCGTAGCCGAGAGTGGAGGCACGTCAAGAGCGGAGTTAGAGGGGTTCACAAAGCAGACCGCAGATGGGAAGATCAGCGGTGGGCGAAAGTCATCCGACAGGGGAATAAATCAATCATCGCATACGTGGGGGCATGAGGATAATATTCTTACCTGCTGTATGGTATCCATGTCGTTCGTGTCTCCTTTGCTTGAGCACATCGTGCGGCACTCGTA
Source organism: Afroboletus lepidellus (assembly GCA_038094355.1). Classification (NCBI taxonomy): domain Eukaryota; kingdom Fungi; phylum Basidiomycota; class Agaricomycetes; order Boletales; family Boletaceae; genus Afroboletus; species Afroboletus lepidellus. Next base: position 3,974 of record JBBPUA010000960.1, on the reverse strand, counting down.
GGAAAAATTGGACATCCAGTTGGTCTATGACGTCCTGAGCAATATGAGCGAAAGAGCCCCTGGCTAAAAAGGCGTCATAAGACTACCTTGTCCCAATAAAGTAGAAACCCATCCACGAGACCCCATATAATGCTGAATCCCTTCCTGCGTTGTGCGTCTGCGATCACTTGAAATCCAGACATCAGTTCTTGATGAGCAGCATCGGAGAGTGGGATGTCTTTCTGTTCGTTCAAATGGTCATGACTTCTATGATCGGGAGGTATCTCTCCTTTCTCTTTTACGCTCTTCAGGAATGCCCGTAATCGAGGCCAATCAATAGCTCCACGCGGCGCATCCCAGTCTGCGACATTATAAACCGGGTGAATTGGGACCAGTTCCTCTGGCTGATGAGGTGTGGTATCCCATAGTCATAAGAGATTCGTGTGGACGTGGACACAGGGAGGCACCCTCACAGGAGCAAAATCCTAACAAGTTTAAGACTACTGGGAACGAGGGCATGAGGTTTATACACTCACATCTTGATGGATTATGACGCTATTAGGTAGGATATTTCGAAGATGCTTCGCGAGTGTCGTTTTGCCCGAACATGTCGCTCCTCTGGAAAAACGAGGAAATAAGCACGGAAAAATCCTACGTCATGAGAAGTACTAATACCCCACTCCGACGAGAACAACACGACGCTGCAGCTTGCTCATCTCCGAGTCGACTGCAAAACACTTCAAGTCGGTTCCGTAGCTATAGTCAGGACTTGATAAACGCTTACCACGATACGTTCCTTCCCAAGATCACGCGACGGTATGAGAAGCAATGAGAATGCAAGTAAAAAGCAAAGAACAAGAACAAAGTCACACCAGATAACATAGCGGCCTGAGTAACACCCGGCTAACGCCGAACCGCTAGACATGCCCAAAATAAGATTCCATGTCTACAGTACTTGTACATACAACATCGATTGATATCAGTCCATCGCAGAGAGCTTACAAGTTTCGTCTGCAGGGATCCTTCTCGAGGGTCTACAACTTCATTTTGAACCGCCCCACCCAAACCAGCCACGCGTTTTGTTCCCGGCGTCATGTACTTCCCGTGAAATCTCCTCCCTACCCTCCTCGAATGATTTCTCCGAGCGATCATGCGCATCGCTTATCTTTCGACTTGCAGTGCTCTTTAGCTCATCGAACTTAACCTGCGCATCATGTGCGCTCTGTCGCGCCTTTTCTGTCAGATCTGTGCGTGCCTCTGTAGCCCGGCCACGTGCGGTAGCGGCAGCATCCTGGACGGTAGCCTGCCACACGTCGCCAGTGAGTAATCGCACAAACAATAGCAGGGCATATCACACACCTTGGCGCGGTCGTAGTCTCGCTGACCCTGTCTGGCCGCACTCTCCACTTTACTTTTTCCTGCCTCCCCAATGTCATTCACCTTCATCCTGATCTCTTCCTCCTTGTGCCTTGCAATTTCGCGATCGATTGCGGGCTGCCCGCGAGTGTAGTAGTAGTACAGGGCACCAAGCGCACCAAGAGCAGACAGCACAATCAGGCTATTGCTGCCTCCTGGCTGAGCTGGTGGCGTCGACGAAAGCTTTCGCGACGCCTACATGCGCGGGTCAACCACGTTGTTCAGCTCCACTCAGGCCGAGACCGTGCTTACGATGGGTACGCGGCGGGCCGAAAGGTATATTACAGGGTTGGCGGGACGCGATGCGAGTTGGCGGTACATGTTTGTGGACAAGGATGAAAGGGCCACTGAACGAGGCAGAGTCACGGTGCTTTGCAGTGCTCCTCCTAAATCGGCACACAACTATGACGTCAACCGCAGCCACATCCGTTCGTTTCTGCACGAGTTTGAACTTAGTTCTTCAGATCTTAGAAACGACCACCAACAAATTTCTCAACACCAACACTGACTTCCACGATGTTGCTTTTATGAATGAAAGTGAGTTCAGGCATCGCTCTATCTAGCAGTTGATGGTCACGTTCTTCCAGATCCTGACAACTGGGACTGGGATGGCAGCTCCAAAAATGCCTGGACACGAGCAGATGACGAGTGGCAAAAGTTCGCAAAAAAGTGGCGCAATATCGATGACACGATCTCCAATTCGAGTCCTCGAATTTGAATCCTTCCCTACGGACGCACGGGTCCCTGCTAGCATCCTCATCCGCGACTGCTATGTTCAAGCTGAGAAATCAATTTGGCGCCGCGCTATCCAAGGCCCTCGGGCAGGAATGATCATAACAGGGCAGCCAGGTATTGGTGAATATATTTAATACCGGTTTCTGTACATTTTGTTTGAACCCTACTCGCTCTGTTTATAGGTAAGACTATCTTCATCTGGTACTTCCTTGACCGTCTCCTCCAGATGAAACAAGTTGTCCTACTTCATACGTCTGAGAATACTCCTCTACTTTTCTGGTATGGGGATGTTTATACTACCACTTGTGGACGTTCATCAATCCTTCCCTCCCCTATCAATAATTCATTGATGTTTATCTGGTCCCTCATCGAAATCCCCAACAAGGTGGAGTCTCCGCTCCTTGCAAGATCGAGCATTTGTTTCCCGGTACAAGTGCCATTCCCTGACTCGGCCCGATACAAAATATGGCGCAAAGAGTTGAATCCACGTGTCACCGGGTTCCCATTATGGACCAAGAAAGAGCTCATCGACACGTAAGAACCCTACGAAAGCGCAGTTTACTATATCTGATTTCTATGTAGTCTACCGCTTTTTTCAGAGTATCAGTCTCTCAGGGACTACTTGGACAAAGCGCTCGTGCACTGGTGGAACTTGTCTTCCTTAGATGAGCAAGAATCCGTATATCACCCCGTTGTAACCTTCCTTCACAAAGAACTCAGGAAAAAGCCCGAATCCACAGATAAGGCACTCAATAGTCTTTTGGACTGCCTCATCGCCCGCTTCGGTTTCATCGAGATATAGAAGTGGCGTCGTACGACTTCGAAGCGCAGCTGGAGCGCCGATGTTCACCGGGAGATCACGAAGGGAGTTACTGGTAATAACCCCCGGTTCATGGCTCATCCAGAAGATGGATTCGGTGCCAGCATCGGGTGGCAAGAGCATTAGCTTTGTTTTCGATTCCTCTGCCATGGAGACCTCTGCTTTCTCGAAAGGCCCACACACGCAGTTCATCTATGACGAGGATATTGGAGAACTCTTCGGTTATCATGTTCCTCATAAATATACCTTCCCACTGATCGACTCTTTTCTTGTGGAGCCTGCCGGCACTGGGGCTCACTTCTGGCTGATCCAAATCAGTGTATCCGAAAAACATGAAGGCTCCCCAGGAGGATTATGTAAAGATACGCAATATCATTAGGTCGATTCAAGCGCTACTCCTCAAGGCAAATCGGCAGCCATCCGTTAAGGTGTACTATGTCCTGATCCGCCCGAACAAGGAACGTGCGAAGTGGACGCTTCCCCCCGGTTGGGATGACCACACCCAGGTCGTCGATCATAGAGGAGATGGATATATTCTGGAGATCTCTATGTAGCTTCATTGATCTCCTCCATCACGCTTACTCTTTCCAAGCTTTTCGTGCCATCAGCTATTCTTTGTCCTACTAGTGTGACTGTAACGTGTCGATCGGGTTTCCGTAGATAACATCTACAACAATCGTGATTCACTTGATGCTCTCGCTGTCTGCTAGGGCGACCTGGTAACAGATTGGACTGTCTGAATTGATCCCATGAACTCCCCCACAGAAAATTTAATGACAGGCACTTTCAGATTGAACAGAGATTGCCCACAGACAGCGCAACCATAGAGCACAAAAGAACGATGTTGTGTAAGTTCGAAAGGACTTCTCAGCAAATTAACAAGGTAGATGCCTTCTGCGGATGAGGCGTCCATACAAGCGAAAAATGCACGTTGAGCAGCTCCCCAGGCAACAGCCTCGCGGGCGACTGTGTGAACGTGGCGGCGGTAGTCATCACCTCCTTTTCCACAATGGATAAAACGATG
>JBBPUA010000959.1:0-10875 GCA_038094355.1 Afroboletus lepidellus | reverse complement strand
CTCGCTTCCCACCCCACCCACTCCTTCAACCACTTCCAGCCCCCCAAAGACGCCTCCGTCTCCGCCTTTGACACCACCACCGTCTCCATCCACCCCATCCCCCCATTTCCCTCGTCCCGCAACAGCAACTTGTCCCAAAACCCCGAGCCGTTCAACGGCTATGCGCGCTACTCGGACTACTCGTCCTCCATGCCTGGCACCGTCCCTTCCCCGCCGGCAAGCGACGACGTGCACGCGCCCCTCTCCCCCGCCGGCGAGCCAAACAGCCCCTATGGCTGCATTCCCCCCGCTGTCGTCTTCTCCACCGCCAACACACCCGCCAACACACCTGCTGCCTCCCGTGTTCCCTCGCCTTCCCGTTCCGAGTCGGCCCCCAAGGCCTCGTCCTCGCAACAAACCAGCCCCCGCGCCAGTCAAACCCTCTCTCGTCCCGCCTCCTCGCTTCTCCTGTCCAAGCCCTTCCGGTGTCCAAAGCCAAACTGCAACAAGAGCTACAAGCAGGCAAACGGCCTCAAGTACCACATGACCCACGGAAGCTGCAACTTTGCGCCCCCAAAGGATCTCGAGCAAGTACAGGCCCTCCTCGCAAGCAAGCGCTCCGCCCGAGAGGCCGCGGGCGAGGACGACAATATGATCACCGAGGGCGAGCTGCGCGAGGTCGAACGCGAGGCCGAGCGCCGTCTGCGCCCCTTTGCCTGTGGCGTCGGCGACTGCCAGCGGCGGTACAAGAACATGAACGGCCTTCGCTACCACTACCAGCACTCGGGCGATCACGGCGCAATAGGGCTGGCCCTCCTTGCAAGCGGAAAACACGAGTGCCTCCAACACGCGCACGGCAAGACTTCGGCTGCCAGCTCGCGGCAATCGACGCCACTCGCGAGCGGTCAATCGACGCCTGTGACGGGTCACTCGACTCCGACGTACGCTCAGCAGTACCAACAGCAAATGTTGTATACGTCGGCGCAGCAGCAGTATCTTCGTGTCCAGCAACAACAGATGCAGATGCATGCTCAGATGGCATCGTACCCCGTCGATGTTGCTCAATGTTGATCCGCGATACCCGTGAAAAAGCACGAGGAAGAGGAAGAAGAAAAGTAAAAATTATACATATTGGGCATCTTGGCTATTATTCGTCCCGTGGTCTCGCATCTGTTTTCTCACCGCTCAGGTTTTCCTTGTCGTCGTCTCGCGATCTGCAACATATCCCAGGTCGCTCCTCCGTTCGTCTGTATGTCGGGTTCCTCGGCGCCGCCGGTCCAAGTGGCTGCCCAGAGGCCACGTCGACGCGTGGTCTCGAAACTGCGCCACGTCATTCCCGGGATCGCCATAGACATAGAGATCGCCGCGGACCGAGGTGCCTCGAACTTTGTTTCTCATTGTCTTGTGTGTCTATGTCTCGAGTCCTGTGCTAGCCTCCGCCGCTGTTTTAATCTCTCTCGTACGCGTATACTCGTTACATATCAGCTTATATCTACCCGTCCTACCTATCCACCTCTCGTATTCACCGCATCCCTAAACAGAGTTCCTCTGCGTGACGACGATCAGCGTGCCTTGTTGTGATGCGGCCGGCGCGCTGCCAATGGCGACGGTCGCGAGTCTCCGGATGGACTCGTCGCGACGTGATGTGGGCAGGGGTGCGTGTGGGTGTCCGAGTGTTTCCGATGGTGAATACCCATCTCACCTCTCTCATTCATGTGATGTGATCGGAAACCAGTGCATTCATGATCGACGGTCGTATGTAAAAGAGAGGGCACCGATCATGCACATGGCGGGGGGTCGTGCAACGCGACCCATCGCCCGTCGACGGAACCCCACATGACGCCCCTAGGGAGGATGATCGTGCGGAGGGTAGGACACGCGGCGGCCCACGCCGTCGCGACTGTTGCCTCGCCCTGGTTTGCATTGGGAAGATCCACGCCAGAAGTGATGTAGGTGAGATATCGGAGGGCCGTAAAAGGGGATAAGGAAGGGGCTGCCTCGAGGAGATCGCCCTGTACCGTGGGTCAAATACGCGCGACACGAGAAACAGACACGGGCTCACGAGGGACGCGCGGCGGGGGACGACGATCACGTGCAGGGCGTGGAGGGCGGGCGTGCGCGCGGCGATGGCGGCCAGGAGGGCCTTGGGGGAGGTGGGGTCCGGGTGGGCTGCGTCGGCATCGGCGGGGTCGGCGTCGGCGTCGAGAGCAAAGGGGGCGAGCGAGACGACGACCGTGAGCCGGCGAACCACGCTCGCCGAGAGACGTAGCGCGTCGAGCTGCGCGGACCCGCCCCCGCCGAGGGCTAGCGCGAGCGACACGCGCTCCACGGGCCGGCCCGCGAGGACGCCCGCGACGTCGCCTGGCCGCGAGCTCCGGAACTGGGCGAGGCGGGGGAGCGCGTCGGGGGGGAGGACGAATCCCGTCGGGACGCCGCGCAGCCCGAGCTCGACGAGCGTTGGCTGGGCGGCGAGGAAGCGCGCGAGGGGGGCGTCGCAGCGCATCGAGGTGCTGAATGCGTAGAGGGAAAAGGCGTGGTGGGGCAGGATCCATGCGAGGGATGTGTTGGCGTCTGGGGCAAAGTCGAGGGCGAGGGCGCGTAGGTGCGAGAGGCGGGACAGGGCGCGGTGGAGGAGGCGCAAGAGGTTGGCGGTGAGGTGGTTGTCGGTCCAGTCGAGGTCGAGGCGGCGGACGAGCGGGGCGTAGACGTTGTTGTGCGCGAGGGTCCGGAGCAGGCGCGGGGTGCGTCGGGCGGGGATGTCGACCAATACACGGTACAGCACACGCGCGGCGACGTAGTGCAAGGCGGCATTGGCGACGAGCACGACGAGCAGGTCGCCCCGATCGACGTATCCGAAAATGAGCTCGAGCGTCTCTGGTGGGAGCATGGAAACAAAAAAAGATATGATTATGCGAGTCATAATAATATACCATCTAAATCACGCCGCTACTGTACTTTGACTGTCTTGGTTTGCGAGATCGTCCCCTCAGCAATGGCCTCGAGACGCTGACCCTCTGCCTCCATCTCCTCGATCAGCCGACGCTCTGCAGCCTCCTGTTCAGCCTTGCTCTTGCCTTGCATCGCAGCCTTGTTCGCAGCCAGGCGCCGACGGTACTCCTGGTACTTGTCGTCCGTCCCAAACAGGCGATCACACCACCGGAAAGACGTCGAGTAGTTGTTGACAAATGCCATGTGGTGGAAGTCGTGGTGCTCCGCGCCCGACCAGAATGGAACAATGTGCTGCAACGACCAGGGGAAATCTAAGACCAAATCAGACGACGCCTCTCGGACGAGTGGGACACTAACCATAACCGCTGTGAGCATCAATGGCTTGGAACAAGCGGAGCGTGATCCAAATGTAGACGGTGAAAATGTGCAGATTGCGAGTAAAGTAGCAGTAGAGAATGGGACCAGCGATCGTGCCAGTACCGAGGATAAACACCTCGGCAGGGTGAGCGTACTCGGCAGCGAGACCAAACGGCGCCGAGTACTTGTGGTGAATCTTGTGAATGTGCTTGTATAGCGGTCCCCAATGAAGAGCCTGGTGAGCTGCGCCGAGTCAGACGACGACCATGCAAACAACCAGTGTCGTACCAAAGTAGTGGAACATGTCTTCAAACACGAAAAAGAGCGCGATTTGCGGGAGCATAGTCTTCCAGGACGGGAATGGTACTTGATAGGTTTGCATGTCAAACAGTTCGGCCATGGGATGGAACAACCAAATCTAGCAACCCGTCAGCGCACGCGAGCCGAGGTTACAACGGTACTGACAGCGGGCAATTCAATCGTAAAATGGGAAAACAGGACCTGCTTGGTGCACTCCCACTGTTCCTCGGCGGTCGGTACCTTGTTGGGCTGTAGTTTCCACTTCCGGAAGTAGGGAACGGCGTCAATGATGATCCAGGGTACACAGCGTCCGAAGTACACAATCTGAGAATGATGTGAGATGACGTATCATACCCCAGACCGTGTCACTGACCTCGTGGAGCAAGAAACTCATAAGGCCAGTCGCGATGACGGGGTTGTCTATCCAAATGTACCATGCAGCCCAGAACTGCTCCAACCAGGAGAGCTTGGTCAGGTCAACGTGTGCATAGAGCTGCTGGGCGGATTCGTGAACGACCGAAGCCGCTGTCGCGTTGAATGCCATGGTGGTGGAACGGGACAGAAACAAATTCGGCAGCGGACAAGTCCCTTTTTAACGCAAAAATCTGAATTACACACGATCAACCATGGCGTGATAGAATAGCCAATCAGAGGCGATTATGTCATCTGACGAAGCCGGGCCGTTCACATTCCAAATGCGCTCATCTCCGTACAGGCAAATGGCCTACACCGACAGAGGGAACGCGGCGGGCGAGAAAGGATAGTGCCCCCCAGGTATTTAAACCCCAGAGACGGTCAGCTGCAGGAATGCTACTACCCTCTACCTAGGCCATTGCGAGGACGTCGTTCGTTCACGGCGAGCCAAGCGCAGCACGCAGTGCTCAATATCCCAGGTAGATATCGTCCTCTCACACTCGGCTTTCTGACGAACATACCCTGTAGCCTCACATTAGTCTCTTGGCTGAGGGGTCGCTCAAGGCACAGTGCGCTGCCGTGGTCAACGCTGACTCCCACAAGCCCAAACCGAGAGAATCAACCGTCAGCAACGAGGACCTTCGACGGCGGTTTGACAACACGTCCCTGACACAACGGGTCGCACCCCTCAAAAGTCTCAGCGACCTTGGGTTCCCGAAGGCGGCTCTTAACGTCAACACCACAGATTCCTTGCGTTCACTACCCGTTGACGTCCCTGTCGAGCGGGGCGAGAAGATGAACGCGGCAAGACGTGACTTTTGCAAGGCTCTCGACTCGCTTTTGGATCGCTCTTCCACTGCTTGCTCCGTATTGATCCCCAGTCCTCGTTCTATCCTGTTCGCTCTCCCCCGGTAGTTTCTTCAGCACCGTCCGCAGTCAGCTGGAGCAGTCAACACACTGTGACGTTCTCTCCCAATGAACCCACGGTGCAATCTCCAGAATTTTCCGATAAAGACCCTGGCCGAGCATTTGATGTCTTCTCGTTTCATAATCAAGACGAGGAGTGGACCTCGGAAGCAGATAGCTGGACGTTGCGATCCTGCGGCTATCTTGTTACTTTTCCGACGACTCATTGGCAATTGGCGCCACACACCGGACGCTGGTGAATCCCCAACCCGCATCGTTCGAGATATTTTTCAAGGATGACTCTTGCCCCTACTCGGTGAATCCAGAGGACGAAGGTGACCCTCTATCTTTAGCCACGCGGACATACTTATCGGTACTGCAAGATTGGTTGTCGATGCGGTTATTACACCAACCCCCTCCGACCAGACGGAAAGAGGGAAGATCAAGAATGGATTACCGGATGTCAAAGTCTGGCCCTCACGTCCAACAGACGAGGAGCAGGAGCAGCCTCGGAGCTCAAGCCACAGAGGGGATCGAAGATGGTATCGAAGGCATTCCCCGCTCGGGCCTCGGAGGAGTCGTTTGTCCGCGTGTACGAGATTGAAGCGACAGCCCTGCCTCCGAAACCATTTTTCGGACGTACAGATACATCCGCCTGTGAGTGCCCCGGCGAAAGACGCCGGATCCTGCGAAGCGGCGCCTTGGAGCACGCCGGTTGTATTTGCTTCCGGTACGGAGAGAATGGTCGAAAAATGCTTCGCAAGGCGAGCAGTGAGTCGCCGTGTAGGGCCAGTCGATATTTGTCTCTGACCTTGGTACCAGAATTCGGTCATCCTTTGGATGGTACGATGCAAATCGTCGGACGAGACAGTGTACGGAGCAATCATCTTCCACAGGAGGATGTCCTTTGAAGCACCCACTTTCGCTGCTCCCAAGGGCAATAAGATGCGTTCATGGGGTACGTTTTCTTGTGTTTATCTGATCTACCCTTTACTTAGCTTACGCCTTTGGAAGAAACACTGGTCATACCCCCCGCGATCTCCCCAAAAATGCCAAAACACCTTGGCTTCAAGGTGGGTGTCGTTTGCCTTACTCGCACTAAAAGGTAACGAATATGCACAGAAACGGTTGCTTCGGGAAGCACGGAATCTAAAATGCAAGTCATCCAATCCTCACCGGCCATTGATCGTGCGTGACCCAGATACTCTACCACCCCCGTTGGGATGTGGATCTATTATCAGACGAAGGGTACGAGCAAATGACATGGTTCTGGTTTTCCCTTCTCATTGTAGCAAATGTAGGGACCTAATCGTGCGATGATCTGCCAGTCAGGGCAACCCATGACGCGAGTAATTGTTCTCCTGGCCTTTCGTGGCCAAGCTAACTTGTCTGGTCTGCGGTTTTTTCAGATTCTTGATTTACGTCACCACCTCCGCGTTGTTGCAGCTATACCGCCTTCAACATGCACCGGATCTCTCAGCATCATCTGACTGTTGCCGTCGAACACTGCGCTAGTATGTGGCAGGGCAAGACAGGTTCGCCCGGATCGCACGCTTGGCCATCCGAATCGCGTTGGACTTCGACGCTTCCCGTGAAACTGGTTGTGCGATAGACAGCAAACTCAGTTATATATGCACGTTGTTCTTGTAGTTCCTAGTCATCGCAAGTTCATGGATTCCGCGACACCATCAGAACCAATTCTTGCCGAAGCAGCTGCCCGGTTTCTTAATGAAGATACTCGCATGCCGCTCCCACTCCCACTCGGGCTTCTTTCCGTCCTTTTGTGCCCTAGCAAGAGAATCTTGGCTTTTGCTACGTATTCCATCCAAAACAACCTTGGGAGACTCCTCTGTCGATCGCGGAGAATGTGGGGGTCCAATCCTACTATTAATCTGCTAGTCCCTGAAGGCAAGCCCATGACGTGAGTAGGTGTTCTCCCGTCCTTCCGTGGCCAAACTAACTTGTCTGAAGCATTAGCACTACGATCTTTACAGTTTCTTTCCTGATCTACGCCATCGATACGTCATCACCTACGCATTGTTCCAGCTATACTCCCTTCAACCCGCTCTCCGGATCTCTCAGCATCATCTGGGTGTCATCGCACTATGGGGCAAAGCTGACCACGCATGCCAAGCGGAAAGCGGAAAACCGTCTTTGCCTTGCAACTTTGTCATGGTGCATAGTGTTTATTGACTGCGAGTTGACGTCCAGTCAGGTATCTTAGTCAAAGTTGAATCGGCCGCCATGTGAGGCGCCCATTGCGCGTCCGAGGATTTCATTCTTTCCAGAGGTGGGTACTTGTCTCGTCGCATCCACTTGTGCTCATCACCTTGCAGGGTAGTTTGTGAGATGCTGGCAGTTGCTGGCGATCAGGCGCACTCTGGTATTTAGAACGCATATCTTCGACGCGATTTGGGACTTTTGCAAACGCCCCATCCCCATCTCCTTTGTGGAATCGCATCGTGGCAGGAATGTGTGACGATGGTGATCTTGTAGAGGACTGGTGGCAAGGCTATGTACTATGTCGTCGAATAGACTATGTCCGGGGCCCGAGCACGTGGCAAAAAATGATCACGATTCTGTTTCGAGTCATCTCTCACTCTCAACTGCGTGCTGATACACATTTTCCCCTCATACCACCACCACCTTAGACAACGATGGTATCGGAAGAACAGGTAGAAAAAAAGTACAATTTGATGACACGTCGTCTTCAAGAAGTCCTCGGAGGCGAGACGCTCAAGGCCATCTTTGCCGAAGGCAAATCGCCCAAGTGCTACTGGGGTTCGCTCCTCGTCTCATTCCCGGAACATCGGACTAACGCTCGCGTCATAGGGACAACGCCGACCGGACGCCGTATGTGTTTCGTCGACGACATTTGCAGGGACTCATTCTCCGTGCAGCACACATTGGATACTTTGTTCCAATCACCAAGATTGCAGATTTCCTCAGAGCGGGCGTGGTGGTCAAGATCCTCCTCGCCGGTACGTCTATTGCCCTGATCGTCCGACATCCCCGTTCTTAACAACACATAGACGTCCACGCCTTCCTCGATAACCTCAAAGCGCCGCTCGACCTCGTCGGCCACCGAACCAAATACTACGAGTACATCCTCCGCGCCGTGTTCATCTCGCTTGGCATCCCGACCGACAGACTCATTTTTGTTCGGGGATCCGATTATGAGCTCTCACGCGAGTACAATCTAGACAATTACAGGCTCTACACGATCGTGACGGAGCACGACGCGAAAAAGGCGGGGAGCGAAGTGGTGAAGCAGGTCGAAAGTCCGTTGTTGAGCGGGTTGGTTTATCCGGGATTGCAAGCGCTCGACGAGCAGTACTTGGACGTGGATTTCCAGTTTGGTGGGGCGGATCAGGTGGGTCTCGGTTCGTGGTCTCGGTACGATCTGACGCGTGCGCGCAGCGCAAGATCTTCACCTATGCCGAGCAGGTGTTGCCGAGGCTGGGTTACCGCAAGCGAGCGCATCTGATGAGCCCGATGGTGCCTGGACTGATGGGGGGCAAGATGTCGTCGTCGGACCCGGACTCCAAGATCGACTTTTTGGACACGCCCGAGGTGGTGAAGCGCAAGATCAAGAAGGCGTTTTGTGAAGAGGGCAACGTGACGGAGAACGGGCTGCTCTCGTTCACCAAGGCGGTGTTGATGCCACTGAGCGAGCTACGCCTAGAACGACAACGGGGTGATACGGGCGAGGACACAGAGGAGGGCAAGGTGTCAACGGGGTCGCAGAAGCCGTTTGCAAGCGATGATGCACCAGAGGGGACGCTGTTCACGATCACGCGGGAAAAGGGAGGAGGATCAAGTCATTACAAGACGTACGAAGAGCTAGAAGAGGACTTTGCGGAAAAGAAGATACACCCGGGGGATCTCAAGGCGAGCGTGCGGGACGCGATCATTAGTTTGTTGGAGCCCATCAGGGCGGCGTTTTTGGCCAACGAGGAGTGGCAGCAGGTGGAGCAGCTGGCATACCCGGATCCGAACGCACAGAAGGAGACCAAGAAGAAGAAGGTGGGTTTGGTGGTTTGGGTTCGTACGTTGGCTGATGGTTTTGCAGGAAAAAGTGTACCACCCTCCACCAACTGGCAAGGGCAAGAACGTCAAGGCTGATACTGCAGTAGATGGTGTAGTAGCTGACAGAACGGCGCCTTCTGAACCAGTCGTGAATGGGAAGACATGAATGGTGGATTTGTGATACTTACTCATAGATGTTGATCAGTGGAATACCTCTAGAGTAATCAGAGTCTCGTGACCGTGTCGGCGCGTTTTATCTGCGCGTTGTGGATCCACATGTGGCCTCACGTCGTCCACGATGTATGCGGAATCCGACTTTTACCAGATATCGGGCTATAGAGCTCATTCGAATGGATGGCGAGTGCAGGCCCTTTTCAATATCCCACCGCTGACGAACAGAGTCCAGGTTCAAAATGTACGACGATAAACCCATGACGAAAGAAATCATGGCTATGGATCACGAGTCCTTTCGACCTGGGGGGAGAGATGCCCCCGTTGAGCTTGTCTTGGGTACGTTCCCATTCACCTACAGTGGCCCGAGTGGCTCATGGAGGCCAGGCATTCTCCCCTCTGGTGCCTCGTACCTCCTCATGTCTAGCAAGCAGATGTACGTCTTCACACGCAAACACCACCTCAGTAAACCCACTCGTCGACCATGGACCGCACGGGACTTTACCTCGCTCTCCCCCGTTTATTTCAGCACGCCCGATGCGCTGTCGGCCAAGGTCGCCACGTACAAGCAGCGCCCACGCAACAAGAACCGACGTGCTCACGAAGACCCGGATGACAATAGCCAGGCCAACAGGGGGTACGTCCAGGCAGGGGCGGGGGTGGTGCATTACCGGGGATATTTCGAGCAGCAAAGGTGGCACTCCGTTTCGCCTTTGCTTGCTGGGGTTGACCCCCACGACTCGCAGGACGCTGTACAGACTGCTCACGGGGGACCTCGAGCCGGCCAAGGTGGGCCTCGCATCGCCGCCTTGGCTAAGTGGCGTGCGCGTCGTGTCGCTCGTGTTTGGCGAGTGGGCGGTCGATAATCGGCGGAGGGATGAGCGGGTCAAGGATCCCCTATTGGTCGATATTGGGTGGACGGACGCCCAGTTCCCGACTTTCTTTGGCCAGCTCACGGGGACGTCGGTGCATTTCAAGCTGAAAACGACCAAGAGGAATCCTGGCTTCAAGGTGCGTTGTGTGTGATGTTGAACCTGCGTACACGTTCTCATGTCGGGTTGATAGAGCGCCTGCTTTTCCGAGGTCGTCGAAGGCGATCAGGCGGAGCTCGATAAGCGCTTGCGGGATCTGTTCAGCAACAATGCAAACCAGAGCGGGATGCCTTTGATTGTTCTGGTACACGACGAGGAGATGGCGCGCGGCACACTTTCCCGTGCAGGCGTCGATGTCGGCCCGTGGTCTTCTGGGTTGTCGAATTTACTCCGAATCCCCCCCGAAAGGGTACGTCGTCATCGATGTGTCCAGAATGTTTATTTTTGTCTGATCTACGTGCAGAACCGACCCAAGGTAGAGGAAGGGACCCCCAACCCGGGCACCCTCCCGGGTCCGAGCGTTGTCGACATGCAAAAACTCGTCAAGGCCGTGATGGAGACCAACCCGGGACACACTGTTCCGCACAGCGCCAAGGTGCTGCACATGCAGACGGACACCAAGACGTGCGCGGGCGACGACAGCCTGTGAGTCCTCGTCGACCTCTCGATGCGCGTTCTCATCCAGTTTGTCAGGTTACTGTTGCGCATGTGGATGTCGATGGCACAGGGTCTTGCCATCGACGAGCAGCACAAGGAACGGTCGGCGCACCAGCCCGAGTACGCGCAGGTGCTTGCACCGCCCCAGGCGCAGGTCGCCGAGGAGGCAAAGGTCGACCCCAACGACGACCCCAACGACGACCCTAACGATATGTCACCTGGGCCACGAGCGACCATCGCC